>BQNB010118622.1:3436-20958 GCA_026074375.1 Tanacetum coccineum | reverse complement strand
CGATTTTCAATTCACACCTCGTTGGGAAACGACCCGGAAGGTTTTGAATTTTGCTTTGGTCAAAAGGAATTTCTTTGAGTCTTTCGGAATACGTATACTATAATTGAATTATAATAATTGATTATTATTATATATTTATATATTTATATTATATTTATATATAGTAAGAAATCTTTGGTTATCATTTTTGGCGCCGTTGCCGGGGAGATGTGTGCGATTTTCGTGTTTCGTTTGAAGATTAGTTTTTGAAGACCCTTCCTTCGTGAAGTTCTCATTTTCCGTTTGTGAATATTTTCTTATTATTATTAAAAATTAAAAAATACCAACAATACTTTTCCTAAAGTATTGAAAGTACCAAAAAAATTAAAAAACCAACAAAACAAATCGTGTTGTTAATCGTTATAATCGGCTCACCTTTGAATTACAAACTATAAGGAGGGTATAAGGCGGGCTTGATCCAAGGAACATCGCCCAAAAAGGAAGAACGCTTTTAAATCGCTTCGGCGTGCTAATTCCTTCCGCTCTCTTGTGCGTAGTTTAAAGAGCTACCGTGGACTTTTAACATCCGGTTACCAAAAATATTGTGTTGTTCTTGTTTTTAGTGCATGCGCACTCGCTCTTCTTCGAATCTAGTTGGTGAATCTTCTCCTAATCCAACTACTTCAAATCCGAAACGTCGTAACCGTAGACGTTCAAAGCAACCTTTTTCTCTTGAAGAATCTCCCGTAGATACGATGGCCGATCAACGTACTATGGCGGAATTGCTCCGTGCACCCACCGAGGGTTATGCGGAGGCAATCGTGGTTCCACCAATTCTTGCTGAGCATTTCGAGCTCAAGCATAGTCTCATTAATATGATGACTTCGGACCAATTCTTCGGACTTGAGAAAGACAATCCTCATGATCACATTCGTTGGTTTAACAAAATAACTTCCACAATAAAATACAAGGATGTGCCTAATTCAGCGATTAAGCTTATGCTTTTTCCATTCTCTCTTGCGAGGGCAGCCCGTAGTTGGCTCGAAAAAGAACCCCCTCGTTCTATTCTCACTTGGGAAGATCTTGTTTCTATATTCATCAACGAATTCTTTCCTCCCTCAAGAACGATAAATCTCCGAAATGGAATTTCCAGCTTTCAACAACGTTTTAATAAATCGTTTCATAAGGCATGGGACCGTTACAAGGATCTCCTTCGTCCATGCCCTCATCATGGTTTTACCGAATTGCATCAACTTGATACCTTCTACAATGCCTTAAACCCGGCCGACCAAGATTCTTTGAATTATGCCGCCGGTGGCAATCTTCTGGAAAGACGTACTCAAGATGTGTTGACAATTATCGAAAACAAATCTAAGGTCCGCAATTTACAAAACAAATCGAATGTTTCTCAAGTGAAATCAAGTGATGTTAATTCTTCTTCTTCCTCTTAGATAGCCAAACTTACTCATGCAGTAAATCATTAAACAAGTGCTGTGACTACCGCCATGACCGCTATTCTCAAACAATTTCAAGCAACCCCACCTCCAGCTTCCGTAAAAGCCGTTGAGGAAATTTGTGTTACTTGCGGTGGTGCTCATCCTTATTATCAGTGTCTCACCGCCGATGGCAACACTTTCCTGGAATATCAGGATAATATTCAAGGATATGTTTCAGCAGCCGCGGTTAACTACAATCAGGGTAATTCTGGTTATCGTCCTCCGAGTGTGGTTAATCAAATTCAACCATCGGGTTTTGCTTAACCAAATGTGCAAAATAATCAAAACTGGTTTAGCCAACCTCAAGGATATAATCGAGGAAACAATTTCAATCAAGATACATCTTATCAAGCTCCAACTCAAGAAAATCAAGTTGTACCTTTAAGTGAGTTGGAGAAAATTAAGAAGATAAATGAGGTTAATATAAAAGCCATGCAAGTTCAAATTAACAATGTGAAAAATGAGTTAAGAAATTAAATGCAAACTTCGATTCAAGCTTCAATGTCTAACCAAACCAATGAGCTTAAGAACTTGATGGCTAGTTTTTTTCTAAATGAATACCCCTTCTACCTCAGGTTCGAGATCTCTCCCTAGCAACACCGTTGCTAACCCGAGAGGTGAATTGAAAGCCATCACCACCCGAAGTGGCTTTGTTTTTTATGGACCTTCCGTTCCTATGCCTCCTCCATTCATTAATCCCGGTACGTGGCATGACGTGTAGAGGAGACTTTAACAGGCCCGAAACTCGCTGAGTATACCATTAAGGTCCCACCTCCTCTTGTCCAAAAAGCTAAACCTACTTCTCTAAAGAATTATGTGGTGCACTAAATGGATCCTCTTCACCCCAATATCCCTTATTCTTCAAGAATGCACCAAGAAAAATAGCAAGAGAAAGATGAAGTCCAAATTCACAAATTGTGGCAAATGTTCAAACAATTTCACATCAATATCTCTCTTGCCGATGCTTTGATTCTAATCCCGAAATACCAAAAGATGCTTAAAAGTCTCCTTTCCAATAAAGAGAAACTTTTAGAGCTGGCAAACACACCCCTTAATGAAAATTGCTCAGCTGTTGTCCTTAAGAAGTTACCCGAGAAACTAGGAGACCCTGGGAAATTTCTCATTCCGTGTGGTTTTAGTGAGCTCAAGTGCAAGGCCCTAGCCGATCTAGGTGCTAGCATCAACTTGATGCCACTCTCGGTTTGGAAAAAGTTAGGTTTACCCGAGCTTATTTCCACCCGCATGACCCTTGAACTAGCTAACCGGGCAATTTGTACACCAGCTGGAATTGCAAGAGATGTCTTTGTTCTGGTTGGAAAGTTCACATTCCCTGCCGATTTCGTCATCGTTGATTATGAAAGCGATCCTCGAGTCCCCCTCATCTTGGGAAGACCTTTCTTACGGACCGCTCGTGCTTTGATTGACGTTCACGGAGAAGAAATGATTCTCTGTGATGGTGACGAAAGATTAATCTTGAACATGAGACATGATACTTCAAGCTATTCTAACAATCCTCAAAAAGAATCAATCAACATGATTGACATCTATAATGTCTCTCATAAAGATTATCTTGAGGACTTGTTTGCAAATGAAAAGATAACCAATCATCTAAGTGGCAATCCCACTTCTTCTCTCACTTCTCATATCAATTTAACTTCACCGGAAGTTATCAATCCATTAAGTGGAAATCCCACTCCGATTTCAGAACCCGTGACCAAGTCTTATTCTTCCCCCACACTTACTTCCTTCGAAGAAAGTGATTTAATTTGGGAAGAATTCGAAGCTTATCTCGTAAGTGATTCGTTTCCACCAGGAAATGACGATCTTGTTGATTATTCTCTTGAGGAGTTCGCTGATGAACTCGCTCTTATCACATTTCCACCGGGAAATGATGACCTTCCCATTGATATCGAATCCGATCTTCGAGAAATTGAGTATTTGCTTAACCATGATCCTATCGAGGAAATGGATTCTATTCTCGAAGATTCGGTTGATAAAAATTCTCCTGATGACAATCTTGTTGATACCCTTTCTGAGATGTTCACCGATGAACATGCTCTTGATTACTCATCCCCACCATTATGGGATGATTATGATGATGAACTTTTTGATCTTGAGACCGTTAATGATAATACATATTATGATCCATTTGACTCCAAGGAAGAGAAAATCAAAGATTCTAAAATCTTGATTGATGAACTTGATCCACCTCGATCAAGTGATTTCCTTCCTTTTCTCGAGTGTGACTTGGTTTTCTATGAGGATTTTTCTGAGGTTGATGTTTTGTCTTCAACCAATAACGAGGACAAAGTATTTAATCCGGGTATACTCATTCATGAGAACCTTTTTGAAGTCACTATTCGTGTAACACCAGATAAGAATGTAAAGAAGCTATCCTCATCTAATGCTTCTTTAATTCTTGAGGATTTTAATCCTCCTCTTTATGAACTTCCTTTCCACAAAGAAGTTCCCGGGTCCAAAACTCTACTCTCGTTTTCATCAGAAAATGAGGAAAAAGTTTTCAACCCCGGGATTCTAACTTCTAAAGGAGTTCATACCTCTCTTCTCCCGGAATTATCTCATCGGGACACTAAAGCTTTCAAAGTCATTAAAATTTTTGAAAGCCCGATGGAGATTTTTCCTTGCTCTTATGGAGAGGACATCCGTGTTTTGGATGTTCCGTGTCTCCATTTCTATCCCCCTTGACAAGCTCAAGTATGGGGGGTCGGGTCAAGCTAAGTAACCTTAAACAAGCGCTTCGTGGGTGGCAACCCATGCTTATCCTAATCTGATTATAATAGTAGTAATGAATAAGTGTATTGTGTGAGAGGCTCGCCTCTTCCATTTTCCGTGCTTTGTTTTTTTATTGTGTATGTCCAGGATTGCCCGGATTTTTAATGCCTCTCGTGTTCTCGGTTTTTGTCCTTCGTTCACTAGAGCTTCAAATCCTCAGCTTTATTTTGGGAATCCAATATCCTAATCTTATCGACTAACGTTTATCTTTAAGCACACTTAATAAACGACTTTAGATTTACGTAGAAACCCTTCTTAAAACATTGAGGACAATGTTTTGTTCTAGTATGGGGGGAGATCTATCGATTTGATTGTGCCTGCCGTCGTTGTTCTCACGTAATCCCGTTTTTACCACCAAAATTCCAAAAAAAATGAAAAAATTTCAAAAATTTCAAAAATAAAATAAGTGTTTTGTCACAATTTTGACTTTCCTGCTGGGTAGAATAAGAATAAATTTTGACTCGATCGAGCGTGTTGAGCTCTAGCTTGTTCCTTAACTTTTAGACTAAGCATTCGCGGAAATTCGCGAAGAACAAAAAATGATAGAGTTAAGTATGAGTTGGATGCTAAACAAGGATTATTTGGAAATCTTAAGAGCTCATGTATGTAATTTGTGGCTTTTTCTCCCATAAGCTCCTAACCGGATTAATAATACGTGCTATTTTTGAAAATTAAACTTAAATAAATAATTTTTGAAGTATAGTCGATATCAATAATTTTAGTTCAAATTTATACTTAAATTTTCTAAAACGAAATTTTCTCTATATCATGGTAATATAAAGTAAAAAAATGAATGAAAAAAAATGTGGTAATAATAAAAAACTGTGGGCTAATAAAAGTTTACTGCATCTTGCCGGCTCACAACCGATGTTGCAGCCTTCTAAAAGGTCGAGGGTTACGATTGCATCATGGTTATGTTTAAAGTTAAGTGTGATTTAATAAAAGGGAAAATCTCTTTTTCTTAAATTTAAATATGCTTTTGAACTAAGACTATTTCATTTTAAGTTTTTCTAAATAAGCTATGTGTATACGGGAAACCTAAGAGTTTTTGAAACCTAAGAGTTTTTGAAACCAAAGGTCCGTGAGTCCCGATACTAGTCTCTGTGGGGTGTCAAAAGCCTGGTCACTTCTTAAAAGAGGGGTTAATAAATAAGGAAAGAATGGAAAGATTGATGACCCAACCATAACAGCCACAATCACATAACAGGGTATCATCGAAAAACAAACACCATATATCTGAATCGCCCCCTGTGTAATATTTTTGCGGTTATTGGTCTTATTTTTTTGCTGTTCTCGCGCATTGTGTGGGTTGGATGGGCCTTGCGTGGTTTTTGGTTTTGTTATCTGTTTTTGTTATGGTTTTTTTGTGTTTTTGGGTGTTGTGGGTATGTTTTTTGTTTCCTTGGGAAGGAGGGTGTGGTGTGTGGAGAGGTTCAGACGGGTTGGTGGTCGGGGCCGGTTGGGTTCGAACCGAGTGTAGGATAAGTGGGGTGTTTCGGTGGCTGGTGGTTCGATGAGAGGATTGCTCAGTTGCATCCGGGAAAGGAAATGAGGGTCATTCCGGGATGAGACCTTAATGTTGATCTTTAGAGATTGAGAAATGGTGGAGAAGAAAATTAGTGTGAAAGTATTGTATTAGTAGTAGTATTATATCGAAAGAGAATTGAACAAGATAATTTAGCAGCATTATTAACAGTGTAGAGTAATTCCTTAATATAACCATGCATCCTAGAGAGGAATTGGAATTCTATTTCGTCGAAGTTATTGGTTGATAAAATTTAATGTTGTTTTAATAATTCTCATATTGACAATCTTTGATTGATACCATTGTCTGTGATGTGCCAACGATGGAAACATGCTCTTTGTGCTCTTGTTACTTAATTCACCACCATTAGGGGGATGATTATGGATGATGAACTTTTGTTCTTGAGGTATGATAAAGATGATGTTTATGATGATCCATTTTGACTCAAGGGATTAAAATCAAAGAGTCTAAACTCTTGTTTTGATGAACTTTGTTCCCCTAGATCAAAGTGATTTCCTTTCCTTCCCCCAAGTGTGACTCAGTTTTCTATGAGGATTTTTCTGGAGGTTAATGCTTTGCCTGATTCAAACCGTATACGAGGACAAAAGTATTTAATCAAGGTATCATACTGCCTCATCATGAGAACCTTTTTGAAATCACTATTCGAGACACCAACTGTGCAAAGAATGTAAAGAAGACATCTAATGCTTCTTTAATTCTTGAGGATTTTAATCCCCCTCTTTATGAACTTCCTTTCCACAAAGAAGTTCCCGGGTCCGAAAATCTACTCTCGTTTTCATCCGAAAATGAGGAAAAAGTTTTCAACCCCGGGATTCTCACTTCTAAAGGAGTTCATACTTCTCTTCTCCTGGAATTATCTCATTGGGGACCTAAAGCTTTCAAAGTCATTAAAATTTTTGAAAGCCCGATGGAGATTTTTCCTTGCTCTTATGGAGAAGACATCCGTGTTTTAGATGTTTCGTGTCTCCATTTCTATCCCCCTTGACCAGCTCAAGTATGGGGGGATCGGGTCAAGCTAAGTAACCTTAAACAAGCGCTTCGTGGGTGGCAACCCATGCTTATCTTAATATGATTATAATAGTAGTAATGAATAAGTGTTTTTTGTTGTGAGAGGCTCGCCTCTTCCGTTTTTTGTGTTTTGTGTTTTGTGTATGTCTAGGATTGCCTGGATTTTTGAAGCCTCTCATGCTCGCGGTTTTTGTCCTTCGATCACTAGAGCTTCACATCCTCAGCTTCATTTGGGAATTCAATATCCAAAATCTTATCGACTAACGTTTATCTTTAAGCATAATTCATAAACGGCTTATGATTTACTTAGAAACCCTTCTTAAAACATTGAGGACAATGTTCAGTTCTAGTATGGGGGGATCTATCGATTTGATTATGCATGCAGTCGTTGTTTTCACGTAATCCCGTTTTTACCACCAAAATACCAAAAAAATTAAAAAAATTAAAAAAATTCAAAAACAAAATAAGTGTTTTGTCATAATTTTGACTTTCCTGTTAGGTAGAATAAGAATAAATGTTGACTCGATCGAGCGTGTTGAGCTCTAGCTTGTTCCTTAAATTTTAGACTAAGCATTCGCGGAAATTCGCGAAGGACGAAAAATGATAGAGTTAAGTATGAGTTAGATGCTAAACAAGGATTAGTTGGAAATCTTAAGAGCTCATAAGTGTAGTTTGTGGTTTTTCTCTCCCATAAGCTTCTAACCGGATTAATAATACGTGCTCTCTTCGAAAATTAAACTTAAATCAACTATTTTTGAAGTATAGTCGATATCAATAATTTTAGTTTAAATTTATATTTAAATTTTTTAAAACGAAATTTTCTCTATATCGTGGTATTATATATATAAAAAAATGATAAAAATGAGGTAATAATAATAATAAACTGTAGGCTAATAAAAGTTTACTGCATCTTGCCGGCTCACAACCGATGTTGCAGTCTTCTAAATAAGGCACATAGTATTTATCCGAGACTGATAAAAGTTTGCTGCATCTTGCCGGCTCACAACCGATGTTGCAGCCTTCTAAAAGGTCGAGGATTTCCTTAAGAATGAATAATTGTATTAAGTGTAGTGAACGTGAATAAATATAGGGAAAATCTCTTTTTCTTAAATTTAAATATGCTTTTGAACTAAGACTATTTCGTTTTAAGTTGTGATTTTATGTATATACGGGAAACCTAAGAGTTTTTGAAACCGAAGGTCCGTGACTAGTCCCGTTACTTGTCTACTTGTTGGGGTGTCAAAATCCTTGGTCACTTAGAGCAAAGGTTGGGATGTGCGAGACGAAAGTGCTAATGGGATGATCTCGCCTTCAAACTTCATTATTCTCGGGTGGACGTGAAGCATAGAATTTTGCACAACAGTTTGATCCATGGTTTTGCAAATTCGAAATGGCACACTCACCTCATATATAATAATTGTCGAGAACGAAAAGTTCACAAGTTACAAGTATGAGTAGTGTTAGCATCTTAACTTATATTTAACGGTGATTTCGTTTTAAGCTTGGTTTAGAATAAGTGAAAAGTCAGGAACGATGAATTTATCCTTTTTGGGGCATTTTAGGATTGAAATGTTTCTTGTTCTATGATCCCTAAGAGTTATAAAATAACGAAAGTCAAACATGTTAGTTAGTTGCTTAAAAAGAAAAGCACAAAAAATAAGAAAAATGAAAAGTACAAAAATATGTGTGGTAATAAGTGTATATAAATTTAAAAATGGTCAAAACGGGGCTTTTCAAAGCTTTTGATTCTTTCATTCCCCTTGATGAACACTTAGCTACTTTTTGAGGTTATTAGTCGAGAGGGATTAAGGGTCTTAGTTTTCTTAAGTGTTTACTTATGGCATTGCATGAGGACACGACAATAGTTTAGTATGGGGATTTTAGTATGTGCCTAAATACACATACCTTTGACCATTAAAAACGGACTTAAATGACCAAAAACGTACCAAAAATACATTGTATTTGTATGTTTTCACTTATATTATGCAGGAAACGGATATCCGACAAAAGCACGAAAAATTAAGCAAAAACAACAAAACCGAGCACGGAATGGAAGAGCGTGGAAAAAGACAAAGTCAAATCAAAGCCAAAATACCAAAAAGTCAAAGCCAAAGTCAACAAAAGTCAACCAAATGGTCAACTCCGAAAAAGACAAAGTTAAGACCGATGCCGTAACCGAAGAATACTAAATGGGCCCACCCGAACCCATCTAATAGGCCGGGTCAACCCATTTAAACATAATATGAAGACTTTTTAAGACCAAGTTTAATTAAAAAGCCCAAAACCCCTAATAACCCTATACAGCCCAAAATTATATAAAGGACATACCCTTTGACCTTTAAAACCGGACTTAAATGACAAAAAACGTACCAAAAATACTTTGTATTTGTGTGTTTTCACTTATCTTGTGCAGGAAACGGATATTCGACAAAAGGACGAAAAACAAAGCCAAAAACGACAAAACGGAGCACGGAATGGAAGAGCTTGGAAAACCCAAAGTCAAATCGAAGCCAAAGACCAAAAAGTCAAAGCCAAAGTCAACAAAAGTCAACCAAATGGTCAACTCCGAAAAGTCAAAGTGAAACCCGAGGCTGTAAAATGAAGAAATGTTAAATGGGCCCACCCGAACCCATCTAATGGGCCAGGTCAACCCATTTAAACATAATATGAAGACTTTTTAAGACCAAGTTTAATTAAAAAGCCCAAAACCCCTAATAACCCTATACGGCCCAAAATTATATAAAGGCCCAACAGCCTCTGTTAGCCCAAACACCCTACCTGTTATAACTTCGTTAGTCCCAAGGACGGAGTTTGCAACAACACATAACACCTTGAAGGACTTGTTATGCCAAATTGTCCCAAAGTTTAACACCACTTAGACCCTTTATGCAAACAAACATATAACCATGAGGGACTCTTTTTGTTAATGAAATTTTAAGCTTTCCTTTAAATATTGTCATTTACTTTTGTGGAAAACGTAAAGGGGGGGGTGGAATACGTTTCGATTAGAATTCTAAAAAACATTTGTATCAAATCCCCGATCAATCACGACATAATATACGTGCTCTACGTAATTTACTATTTGACAAAAGTATCCCTAATGTTGTAATTCTATTTTTATTATTTACATTTTCGCTTTGTGGTTCCACCTAAACTCTTGTTATATTTTACGTTTATACCCGTTGGCCCAAAAAATACCCACTTATTTCAAACTTTACACAAAATTTGTGGAAACCTAAAGATCATTAGATCGTTTAAGCTCAGGTTGTTTAGACCTTTATCTAGGATAATATCAATATTCATAAGTTATAAAAACAAAGCGGAATAAGAACAAAGATATTCAACAAGGTTTTATTACCATACGTTTCCATCAAGCCCCAATTCTAGACGATCAACTCTAGAACGGTTACAATCTAACAGGGATCAAAGATCCTTGGGGCTACACCAACACTCTAGACGTCTACATCTTCTACACTTTGTGTACACACACTTTTTTGGATACTAAAACCTAATAACCTGTATCTCTTTATATACTAGAGATATTAGGTCTTACAAAGGAAACATAATACAATTAGGAAACTATTAAATAGCATTAATCAACATTAATTCTTTCCTATCAACAATTAATAACATTAATAACTTGTCTTTATCCTTTTAAGCAAGTCATCAATGTTGATCTTGTTTTCTTCTTTAAGGAGATCTTTTGAAATCTTATCATCATTTGAAGAATTCCTCCTTTGTCTTGTAAGTCCTTCATCTTTCATATGTTTTGCCTTATCAACTCAAATATAATTCCCAACAAAACCCACCATACACGTTTAGGAACTAAAATTGCCAACCCACAAAACCTTTTAACACCACAAGGACTTAACTTGCAATTATACCATACAAAATGGAGGACCATTTCTGTCAAAACCCCCACAACTTTTACCCTGCTAAAACCAAACCAAATTTACCCGCCAAAACCCCATTGACCCTGTTCACCCATCGTTCTTAACCTCGTTTACTGTTCCAACCAGCCAAAAATATCACTTTCCCTTAAACCCCACCCCATAACAGTCCAATTGCCACTTTGGCAATCCCTCAACATCTTATTGGGCAACAAAAATCAAGGGTTAAGATCGTAGACCTTGGGGACAAAGAAAATTCAATGGCTTAGATTGAGTTTGGGATTCTACTCACACAACAAACACAACTTTGAACTCTCTCAGTGAAGAAACACAACAAGAAGAGACTCAAGACTTAGGATATTTTAGTATAAGTATAGGACAATTGTAGTTCATTGTCTTTGTCGAATTTTGTTTAGTCAAATCTTGTAAGAACAAAATTAAGACCTTTTTAATACTTGTCATTTAAATTTCTGTCCTTTAATTTTAAGCATTGTAATTTTTCTTAAGTTAATGAAATTCTAAGTTTTCTTTAAATACTGTCATTTACTTACATTGTCATTTAAATACTGTTTTTAAGCTCTTATATAAGCCTTTGAATCATTCAAAGCTTATATACAAGCTTGTTTTCAATTCTGTCCTAAAAAACCAAAAATCAAAAATCACAAAAAAAAGAATCTGTCAAAGAATACATGGAGCAAGGTAAATTATGGATGGCCTTGGGTTAGTGCTTCTTGGGAAGCTATAGGATTGGTTTTGAGTGCTTATTCCCTTGCCAAAAGCTGTGGACCTTTGTGAGTTTCCATTTTCTCATTTTTCATTTTTGATTATTACTGTTCATGTGCTTATTTATGCTTATTTGCTGCTTATTCTTGCTTATTACTGTTGTTTATGCTTACTTGTCTTTGTTTTATGCTTATATGTCCTTTAGTTAAATTTTTCTTTAAAACTGCCTTAAGTAGCATAATCTGCATATTCTTTGTTTGCTTATTATATGTGCTTATTTGTGGTTGTATTTTGCTTAATCTTGCTTATTGTCCATTGTTTACAATCTGTCTTTAAAAAGCTTGCTTAAATCTTTGGGAAATCAGTTTTAAAATGAACTTTATAAATTTAAAGGGGTGTTTGGGACAGTAGGTCAAAGTGGGTCAAAATTGTTAAAAAACCATTTGGGTCACCTTGTCAACTTTAACAAACCTTTTTAAGTCATAACAAGCTGTTTTTAAAGAGTTTCAAAGTCCAAAACTTATTTTGAAGGTTTATTGAAATCTTACTTTGAATCTGTGGCTATATAGTTGTTCATATATGCTTAACTTGAATCTTTGGCCTAAGCTGCTTTTAGTCCATGTTTTTGAGTCTCAAATGGTGGTGTTAATGCATTAGTTTAGTTGTTTGTAGCCTGCACTTATTGATTCTTAGTTATAACCAAATCTGTCTAAGTGTTTTTCAAGTTTAAAGGCCCTTTTTCAAATTCACATTTAGGTTAGTTAAAAAATGTTTTTCGGATCTGAAATTAAGAGCATAAGCTCATTGGTGGTTAAGCTTCATCTATTTCAGCTTTTCTTAGTTTTAAAGCTTATTTACTAGCTTATTTTTAGGCCTGCACATTGTTAGTTGTTTTTTTTAGAAAACCAAAAGTGCATACTCAGTGTGAGCAGCAGTTTCCCTTCAGCTTTTTAGTAGCTTATTTGAGATCCAAACCATTTTTTGATTACTGATTTAGAAAGCCCCTTGGATAAGCTTTAAGGTCCTATAGCCCACATAGCCATAAGGATCCTTTAAGGTGCTTAAAAATAAGCCCAAAAGTTGTCCCTAGGCTGTTTGCTTGTCAGTGTTAGCCCAAGTGCTTATTTGTTTTTTTTGCTTCTCTGCTTATTTTCCATAGCTTATTCTTGTTCATAATTGCTTATTAGGAGTAGCATAGCATCTGTTTTAGCTTATTTGCCTCTTTAGTTGCTTATTGGTGCTAAAAAAAACCCAAGCAGTTTAGCTTTTAGTACTTAGTGTTAAAAAAAGACTATTTTGTCAGTTTTTCTTTGCTTATATTGTGCTTATTTTTAGGTTTTTTTTAAAGTTTGTTATCTCAGCTTATTTTATAAGTTTTTAAAAAAAAGAAAAAAAAATGTTGCATAAAAAAGGAGAGGCATGGGGGTCGAACCCATGACCTCCCCTTTCACACCCACACGTCCCACACAACACACACATTAACCAGCGGCACCAGTAGGGCCATCTGGTTATGTTTCCTACCATTATTTACTTAACCCTTTTTATGCCAGTTTTGCTTATTACCCTTTTAAACTTATTTCCGGCTTATTCGATAAGCTAATTTTCCAGTATTTATTTTTCTTAGATTTAACTCACCTCAAACTACTTTCCATAATTTTTTTAGATTTTTCTCTTTTCATTTAGTATTTTTGATTAATTTTAATTATTAAAACGGTTTTTAATTTATAAAAAATTATAAAAAAAGTCATAAAAATATAATTCTTTTTTAGAAAATTTTCTTTTATCTTATAGGACCTAGGAAAATTAAATTTGCGTTCGTAGAATTAAATTTTTAGAATTTCAATTTTTAAAGAACGGGTTTTGAATCTCGTTCTCGTTTTTAGGTTTTCAACTCAATTGCTTTCGTTTTTAGGGTTTCTTTTACTGGTTTTTGCATTTTAATAGTAGAATTAGTAATATAAACCCAAAAATCTTTAACCATTCAAACCACGCGATCACGAACGTAATCACGATTCTCAATTCACGCCTCGTTGGGAAACGACCCAGGAGATTTTAGATTTTGCTTTGGTAAAAAGTAATTTCGTTGAAATCTCTTGGAATACGTATACTATATATTTGATATAATTACCCCTGATAAGGCGGGTTATCAGCATCCTTTCATTAAGATTGACCGCCATTTTTCCAATGATAACAAACAATGATAACAACAAGAAAGTATGAAGCAGTTGCAGCGGCTTTCAAATGCTTGCAAAGGAATTCTTCATGTATAACCATGTCCTTCATGGTCCGCATTCTTTTAAATTCTTTCTTAAATACTCAAACATTACTTTGTAACTTATATAAAATGCAGTAGATGTACCACGCGAATGGCTTGTTGAGGGTTTTGATTCACGAGTGTCTATGATTAAATTTCCAAGGATTTGACACAGTAGGATTGCAGAGAGGAGAGGGGAAATCGAACCTACACCGGGGTAAACGTCTATGAACTTAAGGCGCCTAAAATAGAGGACATAAAATCTGACAAATCGTGGAAAACAATTTTGGGTAAGTCATATTGGTCCTTGAACTAGACTTTGATTATGATCACTATTATTATGTTTCTGTTATTTAGTTTGAGATAATATGATTTTGTTCTTTGACCTATGCAAGTTAAGATGAATATCAGTGAGAAATGATATAACAACGAACAGATTTCCTAATTTTGTAAACTTAATTCATAGCTTTTGTTCAGCTCACCATAGTTAAGTACGGAGTCTCGGTAATTGAGTTCTCTTTTTAGGCTTTAGTCGACTACCGATAGTCGGATATAAGGTAACAAGTTCAAAATACATTGCAAGCTGAGTTCGAGCGTAGAAAGTCTTGGATGCAAGTCGCCCGAATTGTAATTTTAACGATACAGCATGTCAAATTACTTCATTAAAATATTAGATTACATAGACATGACATATACAGTATGTTCAACAATCTTTTGTTTTTGATCCACTGAATTGATATATGCCACGAATAACTGAATTGATATATGTTCAAAAAAAATCTTTTGTTTGTGAAATTGCTTCAATAAAAACTGAGTAACTAATGCGTATTTTATTTTAAAATATATTTTATTCAAGTTTTAAATTTATAAAACTCGATTCACCTGACAAATGCACTAATTGGCAGAGAACCTGATCGTGAGTAGTGTAGAGATGGTAAATCCGAGGTCATCCCAAGAGCTAAGTGTCAATTAGTTTTAATTTGAAAGTGTTACGTTTTGAAAATAGTTTGAAGTTGATTTATGAAAATAACAAGAAAGTAAAGATGCGAAAAGTAAAAGTAATAGAAGATATTAGGGAGAGAAGCGTGCTAGCCTAGCCATTTCATTACTACCGTTATAACTACGTTTTCATGTGCAATGTTACATCATGGTTTCATTGGTGGTTTCTAGAGTCAACAGACCTGAATAGATATCTTTAGTCTGTCATATAATTCCTATGATTCCGAATCCCTCGAAAGTCACGAAGGTAGGGCAACCAAGTCATAGTGATTAATCCCAACTATCCCAAGAACTAGTCTAATAACCTTTATAGATTATTAACCCTCTCTGAAAGAGTTCCTGTGCTTCTTAAGTATAGTAGGTGATAGAGCATCTGGTCAGTTCCTACACTAGGGTTAGGATGATCAACCTTCCCTAGTACCTTGCTAATCCCATGTTCAAGTGGTAATCTTATAACAGGATTAACATGATCTAAACCACCCGCAATACTACCAAAACCCAAGGTTACACGATAGTCAAAAGATATCCAACGAACCCATAATCTAACGGGAAACAAACATTATAACGATAGTAGATTCATGACTAGGCTAGCACTTAAAGTGCTTTGCCGCTCATAGCAACAATAAAGTAAGAATTAATAAAGATAATCATGGATGGAAAACTCATAATTCTTACAGAAGTTGTTTATGAACGATTAAATACAAAAGTAAGTTAAGTGTGATCTCCCTTGGACTTCTAATGGAATTCTTCGAGCTATAGAGGCCTTGATCACCCTTAGATCTGTAGTAGAATGGTTCATGTGGAAGTGTCTGAATGAGGCCTCTATTTATAGATTTTGAATATTTTATGGCATAACCTTTTAGAGTGTTACGCCGTAAAGTGCTAACGAGGCTTTCTATGTTGTAGGCATAAAATATGTTACGGCGTAACTAATTGGCCTTGTTACGCCATAACGCTGACTAGGATGACTCATCCTTTCATAATAATAATGTTACGGCTTAAACCTTAAGTGTGTTTATGCCATAATGTTGCTGGGTGACGTGTCTTGCCTTGAATATGTTACGGCGTAATACTATCGTAGGGGTTACGCCGTAAAGTCTCGTAAGAATGCGTGTTTTCTTCATTTTATCGTCCATTTCCCGTGTTTCTTGCCATATGCTTGCATTTTACCTGAAAACAACTAAATAACAGTAAATGTATCGAATTCAAGTATTTATAAGATAATTCCAAGTATTTTTAGGGGAAAATTGACACTAAAAAGTATCAAATATTTGATGTTATCAAATATCCCCCCACTTGACTTCTGTTTGCCCTCAAGTAGACCTGTTAGAATAGTTTATAAAAAGATATCTCTGATTTAACTCAAATAAATGAATCTATAAAAGACTTATGCTAGAAACATCAAATCCGAACACCTCACGAAAAGGGGATTAAAATTCTCTCAACTCTCAGCTAGTCTAAGTGTTCATTTTCGGGGTGATCGCTCATCTGCACAGTCATAGCATGTATTCTATCATAAGCTTGAGAAGTACACAAATCTGCACCAGTTAGATTTAGGGTCTAAACAATTCTTAAAGGCAGCATGGGTGACATAACACAGGTTTATTGGGTGATATAAAGGATTAGGATAGACATGGGATACACATTTAATTGGTGTTAAGACAAAAACACAAAACAAATAGTCTTATATAAACTAAGGTATCCATAACCGGCTACTGTCCATCCATAGTCCAAGTCTTCGCGTGCAAAAATCTGATCATATCATCATAATGAGTTAGCTAATAATGAGATCTTGTAGAGCATGCTAACCCATTCTCACTAGGTGGCTTATAGTTGCACCACCTTTATACTTTGGATGGCTTATAGTTGCACCATCCCTATAATCACTAGGTGGCTTATAGTTGCACCACCTTTTTACTTAGTTGGTTTTGTACACGTAACCAACATCATGAGTTAGATCACTAAGTGGCTTATAGTTGTACCACCTTTTTCTTCTTTTTTTAACAATACTCTTGTATATAACATATCACATATCCCCCCACTTGAGATAAACATTATCGAAAGTGATAATATCGGGGGGTCTTCCATGATCATAATAATATATCTTCAAAGAAAGTGCCAATCTTTGAACCATTTTCCTAAACCACGGACTTAGGTAGCCAGAAATTTCAACACAAAGATAAATATAGACTACAGGGTTGGCTAAGGCGAAATTGTGTAACGAAACATATAATAATGGGTGAAAACATAGATTGGCTTAACAAGGGTGATCTAGGGGTATCTTGCACTAATGGTGAGTGCAACAAAAGGGTTTTTAACACGGGAGGTCGACAAGTTAGTGTAACAAGTCGATAAACACACACATAATGGCTATTTGGGTGAATTCATAAATGTTGCCTTCTCGAATCATCTATTCCTGCTAATCAATTAGGTCTCGAAATGATGTACATGCCAAGTTCTAAAGCCTACAATACTACCGGCACACTCAATATTTTGGTGGATTTTTGCATAATGTGATGAAAACAGAACATTAGGCTTAAACCTCACCAAGTAATAATAAAGAATAATGTGCATTCGGCAAAGATTAATTCTAGTTTAGTAAGAAAAATATGTCAAAAATTTTAATATCGGCACCATTTTTCAAAGAAAACTAGAAAATCGAAGGCTAGAATAGGTCAAGTGATAATTCTACTCCTATCCCCCCACTTGTTTTATACAATGTCCATATTGTACATTAAAGAAATGAAATAAACAGGAAGAGTAGAATTTGAACAAGAAACTCCCTAGAGCTTTGCTTCTGAACATATGAAATGTAATAAGCCGGTGGAGAAATC
>BQNB010118621.1:16357-20958 GCA_026074375.1 Tanacetum coccineum | reverse complement strand
AGGATGTTCCCATTCCTACTTATCAAGCTTCAAGTATCGGTATGCACATGTACAACCAAAACGAATCTGCTACACTCGATGGTAGTGATAATATGCTTGATGCGGGACCTATGACCGTGTTTGGTGGTGGTGGTGGTGGTGGTGGAAGTGGAGTAATCCAACAAGGAATGAAGATACCTGCTGGTGCTGCAACCGGAGCATCATTACGTAAGATGAAAAGAACAACTCCATTAACTGAAGCAGAGCTCCGCCTTCAAATCTTTAAGAAGCCAAAAGATGCATCTGTGAAACTCAATGGTAAGTCGTATTCTGTCCATCTTAATAGTACTTATTATCGGAATGATGGTTATAGGCTGTGACATATATAGGGGAGAGTGGATTTGGCATTTATAACTTATATGTTCTTTCTATATTTATATACACATTAAAGCTCATGTCCATTATTCCCTAATTTTTACAGTTCCAGTCTCCGGCTTGACCAGAGCCGCAGAGGACTTGGGTTGGTCTAGGTGGCTCGGAGAATCGGGAAAGAGAATCCTCTTTATACACGTAACGCGGACAAGTGATGGAAGTACTGATGCATTGAATATTCCGAAATCTGCAAGTCTCCCCCGTCTAAAGAATGAGCTTAAAGATTCATTCACCCAGTTGGTTCCAAACACCTACAATATTAGATATCATGGGAAGGCGATTGAAACTGATTTAGCATGGAAAAATTGTGTCCAAGCGTTTGGCGAAACAGGAAACAGATGCATGAAATTATCCATTCACGAATAATTTTTCTTAATTGTGTCCAAGCGTAGAGGGAAACGCATTGCTCATTTTACACCACGGAAGTCCTTGATCGAATCGTGTAGCCCCCCCTATTATGTTATTTTTTTTTGCCCCCTATTCCTCACTTCCTTTATTTATTAATACATATTTGTTTTTCGTTATTATGTCTTACACCACAATCAAGTTGGCCGTCTAAAAGTCCATCCTTTGTTAATTTCTTTTCTCATTTCCATATATTTATCATTAATTGATTATTGTAGTTTGTATTATAATTAACACATCTAATAAGCACTTGATTGTGGTTTTCCAAATGTTTTACTTTCAAAAACTACGCTGTGACTTGTGACTTGTGACTTGTGACTTGTGACTTGTTAGGTATTGGATTTCCCATCCTAGGTGGCTTGATG
This sequence comes from Tanacetum coccineum, assembly GCA_026074375.1. Classification (NCBI taxonomy): domain Eukaryota; kingdom Viridiplantae; phylum Streptophyta; class Magnoliopsida; order Asterales; family Asteraceae; genus Tanacetum; species Tanacetum coccineum. The sequence continues at coordinate 19,777 of BQNB010118621.1, read as the reverse complement.
TTTATATTTAGTAAGTGTTCGAATGAATTAAATTGCCTCACATATGCAAAAAGTTCATTATCCATCGTCAAAAAGCACCGTCCAACACAAAAAAAAAAGCAAAAAGATCATCTTAAATAAAAAGAAAAAAAAACAGACCTAAGTAAAAGTTTGTTGCGTCACAGTGCACATCAAAATATAAACCTCGCAAGCTCAAATAGAAACAACCACCTGGGCTAGCTCAAATGGCCACCAAAAGTATCTTTATGGAGGTTGTTACCACATGCGAGAGGGGAGGTCTCCAGTTCGAGCCTCCCCGTGAGGGTTTTCCTTTAGGAGTTAACAAGGAGTGGTTTATCCTCTAAGCTGAAAGTTCGAGTCTTGCATTATGCCCAATTGGATGTCACTGTGACTCACTAACTTGTCATTCTAAAAAAAAGGTCAAATAGAAACACAAGTACATAATAGTATTCTTTTCATATTTAGTCTTGATTGGGGTAATCGACTCTTTATTTAAATTACAAAAATAATCATATTAACGTAAAAGCACAAGAAATTTTAACCAGAAGGCATAAAAAAGTAAACAATCGATTATAAAGTGGCTTGAAACAATCGAATCGACATAAAAAAGGGGCATTGTTCAAGGGCTCGCCCAAGGCATCCAAATACTCAGGACCGACCCTACTGTGCTTAAAAGTGAAGAGTTAAGTGAAGCCCAACTTCCCTTTTATATATATCTTCAAAAACAATTTTTGTATTTTTTGATTTTTTTTTATAATTTTCAATTGTCGGAAATGTTATAAATATTTAATTTATTATGTGGCTATCCACATTCCGTAACGTTTTACATTACGACTCAATAATGTTTATACTTAATATACTCATGATTAGAGGCTTATAAATACGGATTGTATGTACTTGCAATACATCAATTGGAATGAAATACATGTCTCGATTCTCTCTACTTTCTTCTTTTATAGATCTATTATGTGTGTTGCTATAAAGCCGTTGTTTCAAAAGACATTATCACCACGAGATTCTAAACACTACTACACAAACTGGTTTTTCCCACGGTAAAATCCGTGGGAAATCTCGTGGGTAAAGGTCTTTTCCATGGATTTCCCACGGAATTATTCCGATGCAGAAACCCTCGTGGGTAAATATTTTCCCACTGATTTTTTCACCGAACGTTGTATGGTGAAGAATGGTCCTGATAATAATTTGAGCAGGTATTTATCAATAATTCCTTAAAATGTTTCCATCTGCGTCTGATTAACAGATTAATATTCATAAGACCAAATTTTTGGGTGTGGGGTCCCCTGTCTAGAGTTTGAGGATATGTGCTTCTTCTTTAGTTTGCACTATTTTAATGGAAAACAAGTTCCGTTAACTTGGGGTTATGGTGGGGCAGGGATGACTCGTCATAAGGCTTGGGATGATGTATTTTTAAAAAGCTTCCAAATCCGCGTTCTTCTAAATGAAAGAGCGAACACCTCTCGATTTGGTGTAATGCTTACTTTGTTAAAACCATTCCTCTGCATCTCCCCCCTTTATAACATACCATTTTTAAAGGTTCCTAAAGGAAGGCGTGCTTAAGGTAATGGAGTCATTCGTATAACTTCTTTAAAAAGGTGCCCAGCATGTTGGAGAAACAAATTTCATGGATTGCCTTGGGATTGAAGGTGTTAGCTTCGAAGAAGAAAGGGGTCGTTGGGGTTTCGAGTTATTTTCGATCTTAATCGAGCGCTCCTCTTAAAGTGGGTTTGGCGGTTCGTTTCGCAAGATGATTCTTTGTGTTTCGTGTTTTCAAAACGTTCACATGGGGATAAATTGATTCCTTTCCGTTCGTAAGGTTTTACCATATGGCGTTCGATTTTGAAGGAATTTAAAGTGCTTAAGTGGTCAACTGGATTTTGATTTCTGCTGTCGTATTGCTCTAAACGTATCGGGGATGGTCAATCTACTAGTTTTTGAAAGAGACTTGGGATAGGATATTCCCTTGTGTGAGTTGTGTCCAGCTTTGTTTGCCCTTGATTCTGCTCTCCCAATGTTTGTGTGGCTGCTAAGATGGCGGGACCCCTGGATACGTCTTTTCGGAGATCAGTTAGAGGGTAGGGGTCGACAGCAAGAATTCTCAGAATTAAGTTCGTTTAATGAATTCATGGTTCTTTCTACTATAATGATCGGTGGTATTATCTCCCTTTCTACCAGTGGTGAATTTAGTGTGAAAGATACTCGTCTTGCTATTGATGATTTGGTGCTTCCCTCTCATTCAGAGCCCGACTAGGTGGGTTTAAGTTAATTCCTATAAGATAATGTTTTTTATGTGGCGAGCTCGTCCGGGGTGTTTGCTACTAAATACAATCTAATCTGGTCCAAAAAGGTGTTATTTTTGGAGATCCACTTCTTGCCCCGGTTTGTTTTTATTCGATGAAGAGGATGTCCATCATTTGTTATTTCGATGTTCTCTATCTCAGGAGGTTTTGCATCGTGTTTGCCGTTGGTGGGAGATCGATTTCAGCATTGGCGTTTCGTTCTCAAATGGGACGCGTGGTTCTCTTCTATTATTCGTCTTCCCGGTTTAGTTAAAGGTATTTGGAAGGAGTCCTCCTACGTTGCTTGGTGTTTATTTGGGATTTCGGAATCGTTCCACTTTTGATGTTAATAAAATAAGCCGTCTAGATCGAACTTTTTTTGAGAATATAGTGTCTCTTCCCTCCTTTCTTTGGGAGTGTAATAGTAGGTGTAGTAGGAGTTCTCTAGGGATGATTGGCTAAAAACCCCGCTTTTACCTATCTTTGTAATTTCTTCTACTCCTGCTAGTTTTATAAAAAATTTTGCCGTTCAAAAAAAAAATATACTCATGATTAGAAGCTTATAAATACGGATTGTATGTACTTGTAATACATCAATTGGAATGAAACATATGTCTCGATTCTCTCTACTTTCTTCTTTCATACATCTATTATGTGTGTTGCTATAAGGCCGCTGTTTCAAAAGACGTTATCACCACGAGATTCTAAACACTACTACACAAACTGGTTATTCCCACGGTAAAATCCGTAGGAAATCTCAGTGTGTAAAGGTCATTTTCCACGGAGTTCCCGACGGAATTAAGTTCGGTATGCAAAACCCTCGGGGTAAATATTTTCTCACACTGATTTTTTCCTGAACGTTGATATTGTTCCCACGGATATTATCTTGGGTTTGTTTTTCTCACAAAAGATGTTCCCACGTTTATCTAGCAAACATTTTTTTTCACATATATCCGACTTTTTTGCCACAGATCTCCCATAGTTATTTCCCACTGATTTCTCACGAATATTTTCCCACTGATTTCCCACATTTTTTACCAACAATTTTTGCTACAGATTTATTTCCCACAAATTCACATCAACAATTTCCCACTGATTTTTGTTGAAACCTTAATTGTAGGCTTCA
>BQNB010118621.1:1357-11357 GCA_026074375.1 Tanacetum coccineum | reverse complement strand
TAGTGAACAATTAAATTGGGACATCCCAAAAAGAAAATGTGGACAATAAAAATGAGACGGAAAGAGTAGTAATCTAAAGAAGTGATATATTTCATTTTGATACATATACATTTGCAAATATGCTAAACCCATTAGTTACAGCCCTTTCTTTCTAATAATTACAAGATCTACAGTACAAAATCTATATTATTACATAAAAAAGGAATAAAAACTACGTAGATCTGCATAAGTCACTTCGAGATCCAACAAGAACGGACTATGAATGGTTCAAGTGCGTGGTTCAGTGTTCGTAGCAGACACTGCTCGTACTTCAGTCACTTGTGGTGGTGGCGGTGGTATGAGTATTGTTCGTGGATGGTATCCCGTGGTCAAAGGGGTGATCCGGTGGCGATGGCTTTTGTCGGTAAGATGACCAGTGAGATGGAGAATGAAGGATAAGGTTTTTAAGGGGTGTGTGTGTGTGTTAGAAAGGTATAAAAGGAAAATAAATAGACTTGTTTTTGTTGTGGTTCATCTCACCTTTTAAAAGTGACAACTTAGCAATCTTTAAAATGTAATCTAAGTGTTAAAATTGTGACATATTAGCAATCTTTGTGATTAAATTTTACTATTTTATTTGTTAGTTTCTTATAATATTTTAGTGTCTAATTTGTTTTGTAACATAAATCATATTCTTTCCAAAAAATTACTAAGTTATGATTATATCTCGACTATTTTTGTGACATGTAGCATAACAAAATACGCTACAAATAAAAAGTACATATTTTTTAAATTTTTTACATACCTAATTACGTGTGTTAGTAAAGTCGGGTTGGTCGGTTCCAAAGTCAATTCGATCGGTCAAAGTAGTCAGAGATAAAATTCCAACCCAATAAACCCAATTGAGACTTTGTTGGAGAGGGAGGCATTTAAGAGACGACCAAGTTTCGCTAAAGAGCCGAATGGGCCCACCATTTCAAACTTTTTCATGTCAAAACAATCAAAAGTAGACCCTCACTTTTACGTCGACGCCGACCTTCGCAAAAGTTCAATGGAGAAATTGTTTTTTTTTTTGTGTGTTTTTTATAGAGACCGAACCGAAATAAAAATCAAAGTCCCCAGCAAAAGCCTTAGTAGCGTACGACAAGAGCTCCTAAATGTATATTTTTATATTAAAAATATTTAAAAACTATTTTAATTGTTAAAATTAATTTTCAATGTTAATAAATGTGGATTCTATTTAAAATGTTTTAAAATATTTTTATAAATATGAAAATTAATTTTTTATAAAATTTAAATAAATAAGATTTTCATAAAATAATATTTTATTAATTTGAACCCAATCTAGTCTGTTCCGTAGCTAGTTCAGATTATTGTACTTTGGTAAATCCAAAATAACAATGTAGAAACTTTTTGTAGAAGTTAAAGATTATGCGCATTCACTCGTTAATACTTAGAAGAAATTCAATGTAACAGTAACTTTGTATGAGTGATGGAAGAACAAATATATAACCAAAAGCTTCAATATTAATATCAAATAATGATGATACTCTAACTTAGTACTAAGGGTTTTTACAACCTTGAACTATACAAATGTAATGTGATACATAAGAGATATCTGAAAACAATAACCTATGACCATCCTTATATACAGCCAAAAGTCTTTTAACAAGATAACTACAGATCTTCTAATCTTTAAGGCGATATACATAACTTGTCCTAAATGCTATCTCTTACACGTCTTTATCTTCTACATCTTTTTTTTAAGTCTTCATGGTAGCCTCTCTCACAGTATATAAATTAGTACTAGCTATTACTAACTTTTGTACTAGCATACTAACAACATTAGTAACTGGTAGTTTATAATTCAAGTCAGTACAAACATTTGGCTTGCAGTACAAGTAACCAGCAGTCTAAATTGTAAAGTCTTTAATTCCCATTAATTCTCGAACCCTAAACTTGTATTTACCTCCAAATAATCAAGTTTCTTTGAAAATAAAATACTTTGGACTTTGAGAGGATTCTTTGAAACACTTCACTGCCTTGGTCTGTTTGCAAGTATGAAGATCTTTTGTAGAAGCACATCTGTCATTTCTGAAAATTGATCCACTTGTAGCTTGTTAATAAACATCAACATTGGAAGTCCTCTTGTCAGTGAATAATCCCTTTCAGCTAGCATGAACATATCCAATCCTGTCTCTGTAGCCACACGATGAACATAACAAGTGTTATACAATCTCCATGTTAATGGATCATGCATATATCTCTGAAGTTCTAAAAGATCATCAGTATCAAGTTCAAATAACCTCTTCAATTCAACCCATAAAGCTTTTTCTTTATCATCAATAGGTTCTGTTGAACTAAACCTTTCTTTGACTAGACTCCATAGCTTCACTAAATCATCCCTATCAAAATTCTTTATCATATCCTTAAAAACCTGATATACCTCAGTATGATTTCCTATTCTGATGATTCTCCAACTCTTCATACTGTCTTCAGAGTATACTTCCCAGTCAATGATTGGATATTTAACTTGTAGAGCTTCAACATTCATTCCTTCTTCAGGAACTATGATCACCAACTTTTGTAGCTCTTCTTGTGAAAGCTTAACTGGTTCTACATTCTTAGGTTCTTCAGCTTGTACTAAAGCTTCTCCAGTCTTTTGTCTTTTAGCAGACTTTTCTAAAACCTCTTGTCCTGTTCTTTTAGCACCCACAGCTACAATATCTTGTTCATTAACAACTTGTTTTGTAGACTCTGCACCCTTTTGCCTTTGTTGAAGATCAAATCCAGATCTCTTCATCACTTCCTTCTCAATTTCAGAATCCTTAGGTACAAAGCATGATTTTGATCCCATACCTTTTCAAATAAAGGTCTAATATCTTCATAGCTTATTCCCTTGAAGTAACTCAGCTTGTATCCTCCTTGATTCTTCAAGTATATACACATATTCTTCCTCACTTCAGCTTTAGAGAAAGGTCTATTCTGTTGTGCATGAAATCTTATCACAGAAGGATCACTCTAATTAATATCATGAGCTTCTTCAGCTACATTTTTGTGCCTTTCATTAAACTGCTTTTGTAGTCCCAAGGCCTTTTCAAGATCATACCTTTCTTGCTCTTGTCTTGCTGCAATTCTTGCTAATTCTTTAGCATGTAGCTTCTGAGCTACTTCTTCATCATGACTTATCTGCAGCATCTCTGTCTTCTTGATTTTCTTTGAAGGCTCAGATTCTTGCATGATTCCTTTACCTTTGTCCTTGACTACAACTGGTGAAGGAGTACTTATATCAACAGTATCAACAGTACTAACTGATTGTTCAGCAGTATTAACACTTCTTCTTCTTCTTGTATAAGTCTGAATCTTTGGAGCTGTATCAACTAGAATCTTTGCAGCACTTAGAACTTCCAAATGACTTTCAGATTGATCTTCTTGACTGCTAACCTTTGTAGGAGTGACCAGAGTAATATCATCATCTTGATCAATGTCTTCACTCATCCTCCCCTGTTTGGAAGAATCCTCTGAAACCAAATCCTCCTCATCATCTGAAAGTACCATTCTTGCCCTTTTCCTTTTTGTGGTAGACTTTAGTTTGTCTTCTAAGTGTTTAACCTTCTTTACCAACTTTGTAAGAGCCTTACCATAAATCTTCTTAGTTTACTTGAGATCTTCCTCTAAGCTGGTGACTTTGTCAGATAATTTGGTACATAATTATGTCAATTCATTAAGTTTCATGCTGCCCTTATCACTTCCAGGTATGTGACCTTCTGGGAGAGGTAGTAGCAGGCTCCTCTTTAACATAGTGGTTCTAAAGATTGGTGAAGTCGTTGTTGTCGAGTGGATGGAGGCACTATAGGGGGACTGGTGTTCTATAATTGTCAATTGTTCCTTATAAATCATGTTGGAAACAATATAATGTCCACCTCGTTATAACCCTTTGGACTCATCTCATGTTACTAAATAGTTTCTTGGAGTACGGGTAGGACAAGATAGGTCTTTTGTGTAAGAAGATGTCTTTTGTGTTTGTTCAAACATATTTGTAGAAATCTAGGATATATTATAAACTTAGACTGACTGTCCAAGTTCTTCACCAAGGCATCAAAAATCATCTTTGAAAAATTAAATTTCCTGTTTGTGGCTAGACAAATGATGGTTGTGGCAATGTTACTACTAAACTTATCCCATGTCTATTCCGTTCTTAGCACCAAACAGTGACAGATGGTATGAATGAAAAACCTTCACTGAGGGAAAAAGTAACCCTTATTGAATGTTAATCTATCAGAATCAGTCACATACCCCATAAGAGCAAGTTGCTCAAAAATCTCTATATTGGAAAGAGAAGTAATACCATTAGAATCCTCTAGCTTTAGATGTCTCCTTATAGATGCTTCAGTAAAAGTCTTGACCTTCTCATCAATTGTAGCAATTATTTTCATCTCTTCATCTTTTGATGTGCTTGAAAAAGCAGTAGCCCAAAACTGATGAATGAGAGAAACATAAATGGTTGGATTTTCAGTAAGAGCATACTTAGTATGTGTACAGTTAAGAAAATCCACAATCTGTTGAGAGTCTTTACTTCCTTCAGGTTTCTCCAAGAATGCGACCATGTTATGTTTGTCACAAAAGTCTAAATTCGCCATTTGATGAAGAGAAATGTGATTAGAGTTCTGGGACGAGTTAGTTTATAAGAGTATGAGAGCTTAGCAAAGATTATTGAGATTATATTGAGAGTACTAGGGTTTGTGATTGGACCGACTGAATAATGATCGTTTCTTTATGATAAAGAAAACTTATAAGTGAAAAAAAAATCAAGAATTATCCAAATCACGAAAACCTAGGAGTGTATTAGTTGGCGGAAATATCTCAACGGATATTATTAATTAATGAAAATTCTGTTATGCATCAAACAATACTAACGGTAATGTAGCAGTACTAATTTTGTCTAACAGTACTAACTTTTTAAGCCTAGCAGTACTAACTTCAAGTTTAGCCGTATTAACTTTACACAGCAGTACCAACTTCAATCTCAATCCAAAAAGCATTCTTGAATCTCACAAGCTCTCTTTCTGTTTTTATACTCACATAATCTCTCATTTCTTTTTCTCACCAAACACTCTTATCTGCTTTTAATATCATAACTCTCTTTCTATTTTTCAACTCACCACATCTCTCAATTCTTTTTCTCACTATATCACTCCTTTTGTTTTATAGCACTCAGCTCTCTTTATATTTTTATTCTTACCAATTTCTCTCTATTCTTTTAAGCTCACAGAAACAGACAACTTTGTACACTCTTCCATCAATTCCATGAGTTTCATGATCTCCTATGCACATAAGCTTTACAAGCAGGCATAGGTTGATTTCAAGAAAAATATTCTAAAAGACTTCCCAACTTAGATGTAAACTTAGCATTAACCCTTGTAAAGTTATCCCTAAAATCTCTCTATCATTAATTAGCATTTTTACCACTATGAGTACAAACATATGTCAGCAGTACTAAAAATTTGTCTAACAGTATTAACTTTTTCTTCAATAATTATACAAGAACATGCCTTTATTCATCACAAGCACACTAGAAATGACTAGATAGACATGTGAGAATTCATGAGGATCCATATTTATGCATAACCCATGAATAAAAATTAAGAGCTATTAACCAAATCAAAATACCAAATTTTGATCCATTGCACTGTAAAGTTATCCTCAAGGAACTGTATCATTTCACCAAATACATCCAAACTGCTTTTCTTAACCTGCAATTGTTAGTCCAAAACCAATAAAATACATTCCAAGCCATTTGCTTCTTGACAGTATTAATTTTGACTAACAGTATTAACATAGTAGTATTAAGTATAACTAGTCGTACTAATTATACTTAGCAGTACTAATTGACAGTACTAGCAGTACTAATTCTTTACAACATTTTTACAAAACACATAAAGATTAAGACCTTAAGGATTTACCATAGCAATACTTGCAACTAAGTATTTGAACCTTCCAACATCAAATCCTTTTGTAAGTAAGTCTTTAAAATTATTATCTGTATGGATTTTACCCATTTGAATTAACCTTTTAGCATTGCAGTCTCTTATGAAATGATGTCTAATCTCAATATGTTTTGTTTTAGAATGATGAACAGGATTTTCAATGATACATATAGTACTGTTATTGTCAATATAAATCATAGTGTGCATAAAATTATACCTATAGTCCAGCATTTGATTCTGAATCCAGAGTACTTACGCTCAACAACTAGCAGCAGCCACATATTCAACTTTACTTGTAGAAGTGGCAACCACAGTTTGCTTCTTGCACTGCCATGATATCAACCTACTTCCTAGGAACTGACAACCCCCGATTGTAGACTTCCTATCTAGACTTGCACCAGCATAGTCACTATCAGTATATGCCACCAATTTAAATGGAGAATCTCTAGGATACCAGAGGCCCAAATTAGGTTGACCTTTAGAATATCTAAAAATTCTTTTGACAGCATGTAGGTATGAAGCTTTGGGTGTGACTTGAAATCTAGCACATACACAAACTGCATACATAATATCCTGTCTGCATGCTGTAAGATACATTAATGATCTAATCATAGATCTGTAGAGATGAACATCCACATCATCACCATTTGCATCCTTAACCAAAGTCTTCTCAGTATCAACTGGAGTGCTAGCAGTCTTCACATTTGTGAGATCAAACTTTCTCAAAATCTCAGCAACATATTTGTCATGGCTGATAAATATTCCATCTTTTTTCTGCTTCACTTGCAGCCCTAAGAAGAAATTGAGTTCTCCCATGGAACTCATCTAAAACCTATCTTTCATCAGCCTTTCAAATTCATTACACTACTCCTTCTTGGTAGAGCCAAAGATAATATCATCAACATAGACCTATACAAGTAAAATGTCTCCTTTTTCTCTCTTGATAAATAAGGTGTGATCTTTCTTTCCTCTATAAAGCCCATTGTCTAATAAGTATTTGGCCAAGGTTTCATACCAAGCTCTTGGAGCCTGATTCAAACCACAAAGTGCTTTCTCAACTTTGTAAACCTTATCAGGATGGTCATGATCTTCAAACCCTTGAGGTTGACACACATATACCTCTTCTTCAATCCTTCCATAAAGAAAAGCACTTTTAACATCCATCTGATATAATAAATGAAGCATAAGCTAAGAACGGCCTTATTGTCTCAATTCTTGCTATAGGGGCAAAAACTTTATCATAATCTATACCTTCTTCTTGAGTACAACCCTGTGCAACTAACCTTGCTTTGTTCTTAATCACAATGCCTCTTTCATCTTTCTTATTCCTGAAGACCCATTTTGTACCAATGGTCCTCTTACCTTTAGGAAAATTTACTAGAACACAAACCTTTTGTAGCTTGAACTATAGAAGCTCTTCTTGCATTACTTCTATCCAACAGTCAAAGCTTTAATCACTTTCTTAGGTTCCTCTTGTGAAAGAAAACAAGCAAAGAGACAAGTATTGAGATCTTCATGGACTTTTTCATTATAACAATCACTAATCATTCCTTTTTCATTTGTAGCCTGTGTAATTCTTTTGGTTTGAACTCCAGACTGTATATCACCAATCACATGGTCAAGGGAATGATCTTTATGTGTTCTTGTAATGGGAGTAGAAGGAACTTGATATGAGTTTGTAATGTTGCTCATGTCAACTCCTGATCCATCAACATGTGTGTCTTTAAATGCATCATTATTTCCCAAAGAAAACATACGTGGTTTAGCTTGAGATCTGCTTGACCTAACAATGATGATTGTTGGACTAATAGTATTAATATTTAAACTACCATAACTAAGATTTAGACTGGCAGTATTAATACTAGGCCTAACAGTATTAAAATCTTGGAAACTGCTTTTAGGTCTTTCTTGATTTTCTAATCCACCTTTATCACTAACACCATCATCATTCTTTTTATCTGCATCATTGGAAGGTTGTGGCTTATCATTACAATCACCCTTTGAAGAAGAATCAAACATTGAACCATCTTTCTACAGTGGCATTAAGATGTAGTCTTGGCTAGATCATGTCTCCTTGATAAAATGATCTTTACCAACACTTTCTTTTGTACCTACAAAATCATTAGTTCCTGCAACAACTGGTACATAATTCATTGATTTTGTTAGCATTTCAATGTCAAACAACCACTTTGGTCCTTCACCTGTAACAGTAGGCTTATTTTCCAAAAAACTAATATGCAAGCTCTCTTCAACCTTCCTAGTTCTGATGTTGTAGACCATAAATGCTTTACTATTTATTGAATATCCTACAAAGAATCCATCATCAGATTTTCTATCAAACTTTCCCAAATGATCTAAGGTATTTAAAATGGTAACATGACACCCAAATGGTTTCATGAAGCTAATAGCAGGTGATCTACCTCTAAATAGTTCATAAAGGGTCTTGTTTTGAGGCTTAACCACTAGTACCCTATTCTGCACATAGCAAACAGTATTAACTGCCTCAGCCCAAAATGTAGTGGGTAACTGAGAGTCAGCTAACAAGGTTCTAGCAGCCTCAATAAGTGTCCTATTTCTCCTTTTAGCAACACTATTTTGCTGAGGAGTCCTAGCTACACTAAATTCTCTTCTAATACCTTTCTTCTCACAAAAATCATTCATAACACTGTTCTTGAACTCTGTCCTATTATCACTTCTGATTACTTTAACTTTCTTATCAACTAGGTTTTCTATTTCTGTTATAAACTTTTTAAGAATGCCTGAAGTTTCATCCTTAGTTGATAAAAAGAAAATCCAAGTGTATCTAATATAATCATCAGTGATAACTAACCCATATTTCTTATGCATTAAGCTACTTACAAAAGTAGGACCAAACAAATCCATATGCAGCATAAACAAAGGTTGAGAAATAAAGTTATGGATTTTGGACTTACAAGAAGCTTTGTGTTATTTTCCTTTAAGGCAAGCAACATAAGTTTAGTCATTCTCAAAACGTTTTAAAGGCAAACCTTTAACAACGTTTTCCTTAACAAGTTTATTAATCAGTTTAAAATTTATATGACCAGGCCTCCTATGCCAAAGCATTGATTCATCAAGAGTGGCCTTTGCTACAAGACAAGTTAAATCCTCTTTGGGAACAATATTTTTCATATCAACACTGTACATGTTGTTCTTTCTAGGAACTCTAAGTAGAATCTGACTTTCATCAGGTAACTTAAAGTTATGAGAAAAAACAAGACATTCAGTATCAGTAAAAAGAACATTGTTCTTTTTGTCACACATCTGTGAGACACTAAAAAGGTTAAACTTTAACTCTTTTACAAAGTACACGTCCTCAAAATCAAGCTTACCAGTTTTGAGAGTTCCTTTACCAGTGATTCTTCCACCATTTGCTCCTCCCCCAAAAGTAACATATCCTCCATTTAATTCCTTAAAATCTGAAAGATATGACATGTTCCCTGTCATGTGCCTAGAGCATCCACTATCAACATATCCTTGGTCTTTTTGTACCTTTTGTGGATGACCCTGCACATATAAAAAGAAAATTAGTTTCCTTTTAGGACCCAAGCCATCACTGACTTGGATCTGCCTCGTACATCAATATAATTATGTCTTTTCAATGTGATTGATGCACCATTAGGTTTGATGGGTCTCCAAACCCAACATGTTGAGGTCTTAACAACATTCACCCTTTTTACCTTGACAGCATTAACAACTGCTTGACTAGGTCTAGCAGTATTAATTTTTGCCTTAATAGTATTAACTTTTGATGAAAATTTCTATTTGTTAATGCTTTTTTCTTATGAATGAGCCTTTTTACAGTTGATGGTGCTATTTTAGAAAAATGTGTCTTTGGTTTAGCACCATGAACTGTATTTTTGGGGTAGGCAGTATTAATAGGCCTAACACTATTAACTTGCTTTAGACCAGATCTCATTAATACTGCTCTAGGAACCATGTTCCTTTGAGCATTGGGGTGGGGTTTTTTGGTAGGATAGTTATAGTTCACCCTTGTGTAGTTATTCCCATTTACC
>BQNB010118620.1:0-20958 GCA_026074375.1 Tanacetum coccineum | reverse complement strand
AATATGCGAGTTTAACCTGCAAATGCTTGTTATGAATTTCTAAACATTTATGCCAACTTATTTTCGTCTGTGCAGAATGTGGTTCGGGGTCTAATGTTGGATATGTATGACTTCAATAACGACATATGGGTGTGTCATTTCTTTGGTGGCAGATGCTACAACATAACAGCATATATAAGTATATTTGTTAGCTACATTCAGTTAGCCTATAGGAGCCATGAAATTTAATAAGAGTTGTCTATGATCGGACAGTTCTTCGGTTCCGGAATCGAGAACCGCAGTTCCGAACCGAACCGACCCGATAACCGAAATTATCAATATTAAAGAACCGAGAACCGAACCTCGGGTCCAAAATTCGGTTCGGGTTGGGTCGGTTCCGGTTCGGTTCGGTTCGGAACCGCGGTTCTCGGTACATATGCTCACCCTTAGAGTCGAGTATAAATCATGATATTAAGCGTGGAATAGTTGGTTTTCTTTAGAGCTTATAAGTATTAATTGTGGCTTTTTCTCCCATTAGTTTGTTTCACTTGTATATTAATAATGTTTAATAAATAAGGTTGTCCGGTTCAATTTAATTTTTAGTAACTTTCCACTAACTTGGAAGACGATGCCAATAAAATAGGTACACATCGGGATTCGGAATTTGGCATACTATATATATCATATGAATAATTGCTTTACTTACACCTTAAAGAGCCTAAGGGTATATGGTGTAAGTAGAGTTAATCATGAGATTACTTATGCATGGCGTAAGTGATTAAATTGTTCATACCTTAAAGAGCCTTAGGGTATATGGTGTGAATGATTGAATCATGTTTAATAAATGATTTGTTTGTACCTTAAAGAGCCTTAGGGTATATGGTGCAAATTAAATCTCACTTGATTTATGTCTTAAAGAGCCTTAGGGTATATGACATAAGTTAAGTCAAGTAGCCTAATAAAAGCCAAATTTCGGTCACCTCGATGTGGACCTCATCGGTTTTCAAGGATAGGGGAAGAAGCTAATTTTTATCTTCAACCGTCCCGCTTTATTTTATCACTTTAAATTAAACTAAACATTTAAGGTTATCAAATTATTAAATATAAGCTAATCCAAATACTCAACATGGGCTTATGAGCTTACAATATATAAGTCATAAGCTGCTTATATAACATAGGGTATGTTTGGTACAAAAGATTGTCAAGAGATTATGCTTATTTTTTTGAAAAATCAGCTACTTAAAATATAAGCTTCGTTTGGTAGACAAAATTATAAAAGATTATATAAAAAAGGAAGGAGATCACCTAATGTTCAAGCCTCTCAAGTTCTCTCATGTTACTATGTTGTGAGAGAGAAGAAATGAATTGTTTTTATATTTTAATTGAAAGTGTCTCCACTATATGTTTATTTTAATCCTATTGGCTCAACATTACCAAAACATGAGAGACTAACATTAGAGGATTCTTATCCTATAAAAAAATAATTTTTCATAATCTCTTAAAATCAAATGCTATTTCATGCAGCTTATAAAAATAATCTTTTTTCATAATCTTCATCACCATCTTCATCTACAGCTCCATCTTCAGTTTCAACAACAGTTACTTTTACCAAACATACAAATAAGCATAAACTCAACTCATAAGCTTAACCCCAATCTTACTTCAAAATGAAATAACAAAAATGAGAGATCTGATATCTCATAGTGGAGAGGTTGGCGAATCTAATAAAGCAAGTTGAAAACAGAGGTTTGAATATAGTTTTCTCGGGGCCCACTTCCCACTTAAACACGAGTCATTGTCACTATTCAACGACTACTCTCCTCAATTATTTGCTCAGCCACTCCTTCGAGGAAGTTTCACCAAGAAGAAAACAATGAACGTTTTTGTCATTTTGTCGAAGTAAAAACAATCAATGTTTTTTTGTCTTTATACCACTTTTAAGAGAATGCGGTGTGTCAGGTTACCAGGGGAAATAGAAATGATTTGCACATTTCATAATTTAATTTGTACACTTAAAATGCTTGTCTCTTAACATCTACTGTATACTCTTACTGAAGTGTGCAATCAATGACATAAATGTTAAAGGTATAAACGTCATGACACAATAATTTGAATGTGCAAATCAAGTAGTGAAATGTGCAAATCACCTCCCAAAAAACATCTATGACGCTATAGGTATTTGCGTCATGGTAGCAGCGTGAGTTATTTTTAATTTTCCTTTTTCTCGGTGCCTAGCTGTGCTGCTCGTGTTATACGAAAAAGTATTGTCGGCACTTTTCTCGATCTTATAATTAAGATGTTATATAACTTAATACAAAAACACTCACTCACCCGCACTTAACCCAATACAAAATAATTCATATTTTCAAAATATAAATATAAATTACCAGTCCTTTTACTTGATCCATGCACCTTTCTAGTATGTCAATTTGTTCCTTTTACTTAAACCAATCAAAATAGGGGGGACCAAAACATACACAGGTTTGGGTACCGATAGGCCCGTGAAATACAAAGTAACTATACAGCTTTACTACATAAATATAATATTGACCAACGGGCATTTGGTCCAATGGTATGAAGGTTTTACCCTCTTAGGCAAGGTCTCATGTTCGAGTCTTGTCTAGGGCGATAGGGGTTTCCTCCCGCGTGTGTAAAGGGAAGAGTGTCATTGCCTTCTGGGCTGAACCCAACCTGATTGTGTGGGCTCGCTACGCCTTCTGGGCTAAGGGCCATGTAGCCACAAATTGCCGTTCCAAAAAAAACATAAATATAATATTGAATATGGACGAGTCACTAAAACATGCATTGACATATATCCAACTTACAAATATACATGAATATAACTAAAAATCTAAATTCGAATGTTAAAAAATTGGTTTCTTAAGCATCCTCCTCTCCCTTTTGAACAGAAATCTCGAACCATATAGAAAGCGACCAATAAGTGGAAACTTTGGGCTACCAAATATCATGTATGTGACCGCAGCAAAAGAGATGATAAATATTGGAATCCACTTGGAATTGTTTTGATAAAGTAATAGAAAGTTGATAATAAAAGTGAGGATCATGGTAGCGATCGAGATGAATAGTGATGCCAGACATATCATCAGCTTTTGGGGTAAGGAAATCATGAAATCATGTTCGGTGTAATCAGACCCGAGTATTGTCAAAACCAGGAGGATTGAGGTTGTGGCGGATATAAACGACAAACCATCAAATATTATGAAACTTTTGGAAAGTTTCTGTTGGAGGAAGATCGGCATACCAGTTACTTGGTCATATCCACCTGGAAACGTAAATGGGGCTGCAAATGAGATGGTGGCGATAAGTGATGCAACTACCATTAATTGGGCGGCTGTTTCTTTCATCCACTCCTCACCTTTGGAAAATAAAACTTTGTGGTTCTTTGTGAATACTTCATGCGGTGTTAGACCAGCAGCATTCTTCTTTTCTCGAAAAGGAGGAGGGAGCACAGCTTCCACTTCCTAACATCACATATATTACATCATTAATTCATTATTAAGTATCATATGGATATTTCATTAGACTAGAAAAAGGAAAATCTTAAACCCCATTTTTATTGTTCTGTAAATGATTTCCAATACCACTGAAAAAGAATTGTATGCAATGGTTCTTGCTATCGACATTAGACCGCGCATATCCAAGTCAAAGACTCGGGGACCACCCCGAGTAATCTGAATAGGTTAAACCTCATTTGTTTAGTTGTTTAGGTTGTAGCTATCAAGATCATAAAATGCAATATTTTAATTTACCTAAGCCATCATTGAATGTTTGTTCCAAGCTGTCATGTCTTTCCTACCGAACCTCCACTTACGTTTATTAATTATTATACACTATGTCTAATTGTCTATTGCTAATTATACACTGTGTCTAATTGTCTATTGTTAGAGGTGGTGATATGGTGGGCTTTGATAACGAGTCAAAATGTGTTTGGGTGAATCTGGGGCAGTGTTGGTCAAAACCGGTAGGGTTGGATTGATCGACCAACATTTAATATACTACTATATTTTTTTAAGTATATCTAACTTTTCTGAAGAACCCAATTTAAGAGGTTGAAAATAAAATCAATAACGCTGTGAACAACTCTTAACCGATTTAACAAGCTTCAGCCTCTGCCCATTTCACTATAAGGTAACTGTATTCCGGGTTTCATCCACTCCACCAATCAGACATAAAAGGAACATCAAGTCATCCCATTTCAAATAAATGTGTTGATATAGCCGAATCTATATGAATGTTATTTATTTTTTTCTTATTATCATTTTAGTTGGTCTCATATCATGGTCAAATGTGGAAATGCATCTTTGAGTTGGATTTTGCAGTAAAAAATGCACATGTAATGATTGCTACATACCAATAATGAACAAAGATATTAAGAAAATAAGACCGTTAGTATGCGTTTATAACACCAGATAAGCCGAGATAAAGATGTACCTTAAACCATAATGTCTCTAAATGCAGTTGCAGACCCACTCCTGGAATGTGCTGTAGCCTATTTATCTTTGCACTCTCCCCAGCTAAATGCAGAATATTGTTTCCGTTTTTGTCTTCTAGAGTAATTATAAAATTCCTTAGTGAGCCTATGTCATATAACAGATTATAGATTCCTGCATGACGATGTGATACAGCAACGTGAAATATACTCTGGTTATTATCATTAACCTCTCGTACTAGATGTGGATATTGTTGGATAACCTCAACTACAAATGCAGTGTTTCCCATTTCTGCAGCAAGGAACAGTACTCGGGATGAATATCTCTTCTTTGCGTCTTTCAAAGTTTCTGTATTTTCATCAGGGGGGCCTTTGAATAGGTTAAAGATTTTAGCAGGCATTTTTGTAACGTTATCCGAAATAGTTCTTAGCAGAAGCAGTGCTTCTTGTTTTTCCTTTTCAGAACGTGTTTTCTTTACATCTCCCTTAGTTTCGTCAGGTGGCCCTCTTATTATGTCATCAATTTGAGCCTTTGGCAATTTCACTATCTCTGCCCAAATGATTCTTAGTAATTGCAGGGCATGACTTTCCATGTCAGGAATTCCAACTTTTAGATGGCAGGCTGCAAAAACTAAGAAACCAAATAAAACTTCCCATGTGTACCTATTAGAGAAGTGTTGAGTGTGAAGTATATAATATGAACAAATCAAAGGATTAGCATTTTAAAAAGTTACTCCCGAGTTTTCCTCAGAAAGTGTTTTACCAAAAGGCTGGTAAAGACTAAGAAAATACAAAGACACCGCTTTCAGTAATAGCACAAACAACTAATTGAGTTTCTTCTACTGATATTTTAGCCATTTACGTGTTTCTATCAATGCTGTATACCAAAGCAAGTGTTGTTACCTGTTTGTTTTTTCCGAAATAAATTGGTTTGTTACATGCTAAATGCATACTGATTTGTAATTCTGGTTACTCAGTTTTTAATTACCTTTAGGCCTAACAAAGTGAATGACCAGTAGCTATAACGTTAGTGGCAAAAGATTCCACTCAATTTACATATATTGTTGAAGACGTCTAAGTAACTCAAGTAGTTTTTAACACCATTTGCAAGATAATGCTTAAATTCTACAAGTACAATGAAGACAAATATAGTAACAATCAAGGAAATGAGATTCTTACATGTAGATATGCATCTCCAGATGATATGTGATCTAATTGCATCAAATGCATATGGTTTTCGAGCCAATAGTCCAAGTACTCTCCCATTAATAGAAAGTTCAGGGCAATCAGTCACAATTTGTAAAGCGACATCTACACGATATGTAATAATCACAGAATAAGAAAAACCTTATGAGAGGCAAAAAACATAAGCAACTAGAATAAAGGTGATACGGTATTATGATTGTATGAGAAAAATGTTGTAGGAAATAATATTTAAGGGGAAATCACATAACAAAATATGAAGTACAAAATCGATGAACATGACTCTCAGACCACATAGGCCGAAAAGCCTTAGGGAAGACTGAAATCACTCGATGTATATTGTTTTCTCTCGAATATTCTAGAGAACTTGGTTTCAACTTCAATGCTCATGCTTACCATGGGTGAATCAATGGGCAAAGAAAATATTAAACCACTCAACTCTTACATGTGCTCCATTGTTTTGTAACTTTTGGTTTTTTCTTTGTTACTAAAGATGACATGTCGGTTTTCATGGAGAGCCCATTGATTTGTCAATTCTAGTTTAATAACTAGGCCCTTAATATAAACGCCACCAGCCATATTGAAGTAATTCTAAGACGTTGGTCATGGGTAAATTATGATGGGACTCAAGAATAGAGGGTTGTTATTGTGAGGGAAAACGTGTTTGGGCTTTAAGAACGTATTGATTCTGGACTTCTGGTTTGTAGTTTAAGTACTATTTTTTAAGGCAAACTAACAACCTCACAATATATACGTTAGAGTGACACATACTTGTGCAAACGAGACTCGAACCCACAACACTGTGCGTTTATCATTCATAATTGAATCACATTTGTATTAGAAAACCTTCTTGCCTTATTATTGATAACCCAAATAGTTTATATAATACAATAGAATAACCTAGAACTAATCTAAATGGATTAAGCCCGTAATACATAAACAACAGGCCTAATAATAATATCGACTAACCCTCCCCCGCAGTTGGAACGGGAGAAGACCCAACGCTCAAACTCGCACGAAACTTCTCAAATAAGGCCGAAGGCAACCCCTTCGTGAAAATATCCGCGTTGGAAAACCTTTTTGCCTTATTATTGATAACCCAAAGAGTTTATATAATACAATAGATGAATCTAGAACTAATCTAAACGGGTTAAGCCCGTAACACATAAACAAAGGGCCTAATAATAATATCGACTAACAATTTGTTGGTATTACGTATTCAATTGTTTTTATGTTAATATGAATGTTTTCATGCATTTACTTTTGTATGCGAGACAACTTACAGGGGGTTTGCAGATTTTTAGTCTATATATATTTTATGCTTATAAGAACTTGTTTACCGTAGTTATAGTGGTCTATGTCATCTTGCCCATCATCCAGAAACCCAATATGTAATGTTGGTAACTTGCAAAAAACCATACGTTACACAACAATGAAACACATATGACATTTGAGTGGTCGTTTAGTAACATAAAACACGTTTGAGTGACTTTAGTGGAATACTTATAAAACTTGGTTACTATTTCATAAATTTTACCCAACATATACTTGCTCACCTATTCATGCCAAATATACCACACAAGGGTAAAGTTCATGGTCTTACTAATGTACTGTAATAATCTGATAAGGCCAATAACAAGTAAATGACTATACATATTTTGATGTGATAGAAGTTATTCTTCTAATTTATATACGTAATCTATTTAATTAGTTTAAATAGTCCTCAAACTTTCATCGTTATGTCCACAAATTATGACAGAACAACAAGTAACATGTGCAAAACGAATGGGCTAGGATACTTACCAAATAGATTGGACTCCACTGATTTCACAAGAACACAAACCCGATTCTGATGTGTCCAGAATTCACCAGTCATTTTGTGCGAATTATGATACAGATACTTCACCATCTCATGTTTTCCATATAAAGCCGCCATGTAGAGTGGCATCATTCCTTCACTATCCGGGATATCAAGCAGACTAATATTCCTTTTCACCAAAATCTTTGCTATCTTTACATGTCCAGCCAAAGCTGCTAAACAGAGGGCTGTTTGACCATTCACATTTTGAAGTTCTAAATCTTCTTTTTCCATCAAACTCACCAGATATTGCACAAACCAGTATGATTTTCCCAATACAGCAATATGAAGTACAGTTTCACAACTTTCATTTATGCTAAACCGTACAAGCTCTGGACGTCTGTCAAGGATGATTTTTGCAGCTTTCCAGTCACCCGTTATCGTTGCTTTATACGTAGGAACCAAAATCTCATTGTAGTCTTCTCTTCCTTCAAGTTAACGTAATTACAAAATCATTTTTTCAATTACTTAAGCTGTTAAATACTAAATTGGTGTTCAGATGCTAGCAAATTGTTACCTTCCGTGTATGATACACCAATTATAAACTTGCCTAAGCGTGATTTTCTAATTCCATTATACATGCAAATTTTAATCATTTTTCAGTCTAATTGCGAATATCATAAACAAAGTATCTTTACATTTCTATTATCCGATACCTTCGAAATGAATCAAGTATTAGTTATACTCATTATTGATCTTTTTGACTAACAAAAGCATAAGCAGGGTATTTTAGATTTGTATTTACTTAGCAGATGTAACACGCCTAATTAAACTTTAGACTAGTACGTATGGCATATACTAATTAACAAAAAGGCTTTAAGTATTAAATAAAAGAGAGTCGAACCACAAATAAAAATAAATTTTCATAAAACAATAAGAACAATACTAACAACTAGAGAATTATCAAACTTCAACAGTTTAAGCATTATCGCACTTTCATAACATAGAAAAAACATACCAACAAGTAGATCTGGACGAGGTAGATTCAAAGGTAGTGGGTGATCATGTGAAGCACTTCGTATATTCATCTGATGAATTATTGGATTTGGTTCAATCAGTGAATACTTGTAAGGCTGTTATCACATGTTGGTTTCATTTATCCCTCTTATGTTGTTAACGTCATCATGTATATGTCCTTTGCACTTTAATGTTGAGCAGTGCATGTAACTCAGATTTTAGGTCTGTACATTTGTCAAAATATATATCTACTTATATGTACAACTCGGGTTTCGAGAATATCTGATACTCCCTGTTTCCAAAATACTAATGATGTATTATACTTGTCACTTTTTGTTATTGTGTGTATCGAATTTTTTTTTTCTTATTGTGTGTATTGAACTTTCAAATTTGGACCTTTGTGTGTATTTTTGCCACTATTCAGCCATGTAAAATAACAATTTTACCCTTCGAAATTTGAAAAAAATAAGGGTAAAATGGTCATAAATACACACAAAGGTCAAAATTTAAAAGTTCAATACACACAATAAGAAGAAAAAAAAACTCGATACACACAATAACAAAAAGTGACAAGTATAATATATTTTCAAGTAATTAACCCATTTTTTTAAACTTATGGCCCGTTTGGTTGGTACCCATCTCTTTAAGATTTAACTTTAAAGCCTCAAAACCGTGTTTGTTTGAATTCCTAGTCTTCAAATTTAGGGATCAAACCTTATGACCCCACATTTTATAAATCCTCTTAAGAGGTCCAGGTTTAGAGTTTTGATGGGCCCATGTTTTGTCTTATATATCTTTTCCTATAATTTTTGTATAAATAAAAATTTTAAACTATTATTATATATTATTTTATATTTAAATAATATATTTTCTCTTTATTTATTTATTATTATCAAATCAAAATCCAAATCCTAAATCAAATCCAAATTCTAATTCTAAACCTATCTACAAACCAAACGGACCCTTAATTCATTTATATATTTTGAATCAAATATTATATAATACATAAAAATAATTAAAGTCAAAGTTGAATTAGTTAGATTTTGAAAAATCAAACTAAACACTTATTTTTGAATGAAAGTAGATAGTGTCATATGGCATGCCAAACTCCCCACTAGTTTGAGTTATGTGCCATTTTATTAGTTTTTTATTAACAAATAAAGAAAAAATTTACGAAAAAAAGAAGTTTTTAGAAAAAAAATTTGAAAATTTTTTTTCAAAAAAAAATGTTTCGAAAAAAAATATATATTTACGCAAACAAATTTGCAAAAATTTCGAAAAAAATAAATTTCAAAATTATTTAAATACAAATTTTGAAAATCTTTTTTTTCGAAAAAAAAAAAAATATTAAAAACCACTGAACGATTTTTTGAAAGTTCCTCAAATACGATCGTATCAAATTGACCTAACGTTGTCATATTTAACTAAATGGTACAAAAGTTTTTGTTCAAAGTTGAAAATAATTTGAAAAGTACATAGGTCATATCGTAATAAAAAAAGAAATGGTTTCAGTTCGTGGTAAATTTCAGAAAGTAGGATTTGGATATTCAATGGCTTATTACCCTTCTATTTATCCCTCTTATGTTTGTTAACGTCAATCATGTATATGTCCTTTGCACCTTAATGTAGGCAGTGCATGTAACCAGATACAGTTTAGGTCCTGTCCATTTGTCAAAATATCTACTTTATATGACAAACTCGGGTTCGAGAATATCTGATATCTCCCCATCGTTTCCAAAATACTAATGTTCATTAATTTTTTTTTTTAAACTAGGGCCCGTTTGGTTGTACCCATCCTCTTTAGAGATTAACTTTAAAGCCTAAAAAAATCGTGTTTGTTTTAATTCAAGTCTTTAAATTTAAAGATCAAACCTAATGACCACACATTTTATAAATCCTCATAAAAGGTCCAGGTTTAGAGTTTTGGTGGGCCTATATTTTGTCTTATATATCTTTTCTTATAATTTTTTTATAAATAAAAATTTTAAATTATTATTATATATTATTTTATATTTAAATAATATATTTTCACTTTCTTTATTTATTATTATCAAATCAAAATCCAAATACTAAACCAAATCCAAATCATAATCCTAAACCTATCTACAAACCAAACGGACCCTTAATTCATTTATATATTTTGAATCAAATATTATATAATACATAAAAATAATTAAAGTCAAAGTTGAATTAGTTAGATTTTGAAAAATCAAACTAAACACTTATTTTTGAATGAAAGTAGATAGTGTCATATGGCATGCCAAACTCCCCACTAGTTTGAGTTATGTGCCATTTTATTAGTTTTTTATTAACAAATAAAGCCCGATCACTCACTCGCATACTAAGAGAGCATGGTGCTGAGGCGAGCAACACCTGATAGCGCAATTTCCTTCCCTCAACGGCGACGCCAAACCGCACCCCCTCCCCCGTT
The DNA here is from genome assembly GCA_026074375.1 of Tanacetum coccineum. NCBI lineage: Eukaryota > Viridiplantae > Streptophyta > Magnoliopsida > Asterales > Asteraceae > Tanacetum > Tanacetum coccineum. Next base: position 10,080 of record BQNB010118620.1, on the reverse strand, counting down.
GTTGCATTGTCCTTCGTCCATTCGCCGACCCAACCACGGCTGTTGTTTGACTGTTTTTTTTAGTAAGTGGGGTACTTTTTTTGGTGTGTTATGGGATCCACATGCACCAATAACAATTATAGCTAATGAGAGTGTTTTAGTTATTATGATGTTATTTTTAGTTATTATGATGTATGTCGAGATGACACACAAATAACAGTTATTAGTATTTCATTCCACCTGTTTTTCTAAAAAGTAAAAACTCTCACCCTTAAACCATAAGTCTTAGCACATCTTTTGAGACTCGCTATTTAATTTTATGTAATTTTCTGTTTGTTAAATAAAACATCATGATATATTACATTTTTATACAATAGCGAAGTAAACGATAGCGTTTTGAGAGTGCGAAAACGACGTCGTGTAACCTTAGGCATGGCCCGGTTGTGTGTGGGCTTTGGCCAAACAACGCCGTTTAAGGTTGAAACGACGTCGTTTTGGAATGACGTGTCCAATTTAATATGCCAGATAAGCTAAATATCATCATTTTGGTGTATGTCGTCTTCTATACTTAGGAGAGAGAAAAAATAAAATGCACACTGACGCAGAAAACACACACACACATACACACATACGCACATACCAACACAAATCAAGATACACATGCACATTTGAACTATTGCATCTGAATCGTTTGAAGGTGCATGTAAGTGATACGTGTTAGCCTCAAAATGTGAGCGTCATTTACGGAATTACATTAGTTATCAATAGCCGGATACGCAAGGACTAAAATTGACATGTTAGTATAGCTAAGCGTGTAGATTGCTATATATATCCCCTCCTTACTTCCAAGGAGGGGTGAGGCTCTTGTATTAAGTGTGTGTTTGTTTCTCTTTCTAAATAAAACACACATCTTTTTCATCTTTCTACTCTCTCTCTAAAATGGCTTTCTCATATTTCAAGTCTCCCCGACCTCTCGAATCCACATAAATCTTACTATGTTTTAGATCCAACAATTGGTACCAGAGCCATCGGTTGTATTAGTTCGATTTTTGTAGTTTCTGTCTCAAATTTGTCACTTTTTTATGTCAGTAAGTGTTTTGGTGTCAAGATTTGTTGGTACGAGTTATGACAGTCACGCCATTTTTCTTGCAAGTATTGTTTATCAAAAGATATTTAATATCTTTTTTAGTTTCTTTTGATAAATGATTCTTCTTACGCTTGTTTGAAATAGTCTAAATTTACACTTTTAACAGTGTGGAAACTAGAAGGGGGTTGAAAGTTTTTATCGTTTTTAAAATTGAAAATTAGATTGTCTATTTATGTGAATTCAAGAGATATACATGTATGTATACGATAGCGATGCAATAAATAAATAAGTAAATGCAATATGTAAATTAGTAAGGATAGGAAAGATCAAACCAAAGACACGATGATTTATAATGGTTCAGGTACGAAGCTCTTCTTCGCCCTACTCCACTCCCCGAGTACCCAACTCGATAGTTTTCTTCACTATGTCAACAAGCTCCCTTTAGGCCGAGAAAACCGTACACGTCGCTTACACTTTTTATGGTACTAAGCTAAATACCGAGTTCTACTTCGAGATAGAACCAATCTAACACCTTACGTATTTTAAAGCCTAAAATACTAACAATCATACAACTATGATCACACAAGAAAAATAGATGATGGTGGATAAATATCACAAATGTGATCACTTGTAATGGATTATAAAACAAGTATAATGATCAAAGAATGTATGAAAGAAAATAAATATGCAAGAAGAAAGTATAGAAATGATAAGTTCAAATGAAAACATTTGGCTCCTATTTATAGAAAAAAATCGAATTCAAATCTGCGAGCTACAGAGATCGACGGATCCACCATACCCTGGATCCATCTGCCTATTTTGTAGATCCGTTAGTAGTAATTAGGAAATGTTTTGTATTTTAGTGGTTAACAACAAATCCTTACAGAAGGAAAATGTTTTTTAACATTAAAATGGAAAGATTTTCTCGATTTGAAAAGATATGTAAAGATTATTTCCATTTATGATTAATCTCATTTTGTCTTATTCACTAATATAACCAGTTGTTAATTAATTAAGTGTTTATTTGAAATCATTTGATTAGTAAGATGTAAGCAAGCTTGCATGGGTTTTATGCAAATGATTAAACTAGTATGCAAGAAAAACTATTTTCTTTGATAATTAACTACGCTTTATAATGTCATATTCATACCTTAAGTGATTTGCCGTCGGCACGTAAACTTACGACTAAATAACTTGTTTACGTAAACTTTTACGTAGTATGGCATTATATTTGTTATTATCAAAACTTGAAGATCGTTAAATATAAATATCGTTTTTACGTGAATATTTGTATTAACAATCTCCCTCTTTTTGATGATGACAAAATATAAATTCATATTAATTAAAAGTGTAATAAAATAAGTTTTTAGTAGTCGAGTTTACATCTCTTCTCCCCCTTTTTGTCGAAGCAAAAAGTGTTGTGGAGGTGCGGTTGCATGACGTTCTGTCGAATGCAAAAAAATTATGTGACCACTGAAAAGTAATAAATGAGACGTGTTGCAAGTGCTCCTCCTCGTGTATGCTTCCTCTTGTTTGGGACACCAAGGAATCGAGCTATGGAGGCGTACTACAAAACAAAGTAAGTAGACGAGCATATATATATATATATATGTATGTATATATATATATGTATGTATATATATATATATATGTATATATATATATATATATATATATATATATGTATGTATATATATATATATATATATATATATATATATATATATACGTTGTAACTGTTGGATTTTTAACACAACGTGATGGTTTCATTTAAAAACTTTAAGACGGTTTGAGAGTATTTGTTGTTTTGTTGGTACCTTATGAGTTTCATTGTCATAAATCTTGAAATTAATTTTATACTATTGTGACCAATCAAACGGCAGACAACCAAACAGTTCTGAGATCAGCTGGACCCGTGAGCTCTACAACCCTATCTAAGTCTAACAAAGTTGGATCCTCCTCAAACTCCATGTGATATCTTCATGACCAATACAATGTGGTATCTTGTGTATTATTTATAATTGATTAACAAAAGTAGTTTACATGATAAGTATTGTGATCATACACAATACGTAATGTTCATAATAACAAATATTTGATTTGTGATAAACAAATAAATTCAAATGAAAGCACTATATTGCTAAATGAAGCACCCCCCTCATATACAACTTCCACGTTGTTTTCTCTTACCTTTAGGTCATTTTCACCACTGTTAACATGTAAGGAACACTCGGTTGTGATAAAATATAATGTAAAATTTAGCTAAGTTAAGGTTTAGAAATATGGCCACTATGTTTTATCATGGTAAAGGACTACTTACATTTGGGACGTACAAAGTTTGTTTTGCATTGAACTATATCCATCTTGTTGAAAATACAAACAAGCGATCAATTAGTATTAGTCAACAAAAGGAAATTATAGGTGAATCTTTATCTTACAGTGTGTTCCCTGTTAAAGAACTTCTAAACAAGTTAAGATGTAGATTCTAAGTAAAATCACGAAGAAAAAAATATCGATTACTACTATGAATAACTACAAAACTATTTGTATTACTTTATAGCAAAAGAGAAAATTGGTAATATGCGACTTTTTACTCGGCCAAAGAGAACTTAAAACATCCGGGGCAAGTATGAAGAACTAATATATATGAAGCATTGTAATCAAAGATATCAAATCTTACCTCGCCATATCCACATTAAAAATGCAAGGCAGTCCTTCCTTCTCTGTCTTCTTTATCTTTATCATCACCGGACTCTAATGCCTTCTTCAAACCCTGTTTATTGAAGACAAACAATATAAATAACATAGTGCCAAAATATAATTAGTAAAGCTATAGTGTGAACCATTTCACTAATAAGTGAAATTAAGTATATCTATAAAATAAAAGTAACATCGTAACATAAGTTATGATAAAACCAAGCTTTTTGAAATCATTTTTTTAGTAGCCTACTATTCCATTTGATGATTGTCAAGTAATAGTAGAGAAGTGTTTTAAGATTGTGTACCTCTACATCACCAGTGGTAGCAGTTTGATGAACAATAGACTCATTCTCATTTACTTCTTCAGCTTCACCTGCTCCTGAATTTCCAACAAAAAGGGTAGAATCTCCTGTAACTGGGAGGCCCATTGCTTCACCAAGTTTTGCCAACACATCTTTGTCGTTCCAGTACCTATAGTACGCGCAAATAGATGAGATAGTACACACAAACAGATGGAGTCAAAACAAGTAAAAGGTGCCTCATGAGATATACAGCTACATTTCAGAAGGTACAAATTAGAAATTACAATTCTCACATCAGACACAGTAGAGCTACAAAATGGACAAATAATCAAGTATTGAAAAATGCTACAGGTTGCAATAATTTAGAATTTAGGTATTAGAATACGGTGGTTTTATATCAGAATTTCTATGAAACAAAAAAAGGGGAAATATATATCCGTTTCGTCGTCTTCCGGGATGGGACTTTTAACAGGAAATAGGAAGTAGAATGCGTATTTATGTTCGATGTTAAGTTGATTCGTGAAGTGCGCAAGATTTGACTTATGTACAATTTGAATTGGAAAATGTATGTATGGTAATTGTAATATGAAAGCCTATACCTCATCATTGCGGTTGGGCCATCGATTTCTATATCTTCTAAAATATGTTTCAAGGAAGGGTCTTCTTTGATTTTAGCCATCCGTTCCTCAAGTTGATCCTTTTGTGTTGGGTTAGCTAAAAGGCTTAATAACATATGACATCATCTTACAATTCACGTGAAACGTAAAACCTGAAATAGACTTACATTAGTGGATAGATTGCATAACAACTGTTGTCCATACTTAGAAATAGCAACAAATTGGACCAGGCCGTAACGCCAAATGTTTAAGCTTGTGTTATTCCCTTCTTCAAAAGCATGTCATACAATCTATCCATTGTCCACCTTGTTTAGATCGACATTAAATAGGCGATGTGCATCAGATTTTTGAGCTATGTGGCCGTTCAAAACCTCTATGGACAGTTTTTCTAGCGTATTCAGATAATGTGCAGGAAGCACCTTGATCTCTGTGCATAGACGTTTCTCCTACATAAATGTTTAAAAAAATACCTAATAGTAAAAATAATAACATATACAGATAGTTTGATCTGTAGATCAAAGGTCTTACAGCTTCTGAGAGTAAATCATCACCCAAATGTCTATTGACATCCCACTCATCCAAATTGTTGATAGCTAACCCTCCAGGCGTAGAAAAAGAGTCTTTGCTGCCATCAAGATCCCTTTGAGATGATTTCCTCTTTGCAAGAATTTACCGTTAGAACTAAGTCTTGAAGGCTCCATCTCTTACATTTCTTTATTAAAAAAGCAGTGCGATCATCTTAACTATGTGTGTTTGTATATATAAAAGGAAAAACATGATATTGTGAACGTTAATAGACTTACATCAGGAGCTGTTCTTGTTGTAGCATGTGCTCACTTTAACAATCTCTTACGATCCTGTATTACAAAATAAGAGTCATGAGCTTAACTTTGTAAATTCATATTTAAAAATAAAACAAATAAACTTACATCAGGAGCTTCCTTTGTTGATGTAGAAAGTCCCCACCCTAAAAATGTCTTATATATCTGTATTACAAAAACGATGCCATCTGTATAAATTCATTTATAAAATAAAAAAATGATATTGTGTACCGTTGATAATAGACTTACTTCAGGTTCAGGATACTATATGATTTTTTTAACAAACACATAGACGTTCCTGTATTACAAAATACAATACAATGGCATCAAGTGTAATTTATATATGAATAAAAAACATGATAATGTGCAACAATAAGACTTACCATGTTTTATTTAAGACAAAAAACCACTGAATTGCTCAAGAGGACGATGAAAGGGTTTCTCCACCTAATAACAAAAAACATGTATAGAAATTATACGCATACCGTATATAAAAGTTCATTATAGCGGATGACAACCATGCTTTCGGTTCAAGACACTCCATATCTTTGTAATTAACCTCAACAATGTCTCCGTCATCCCTTGACGGGTAGTACACTATACATCTTGCATACTGAAAATTAAATTACATCACTCAAATGTACTCAATGTCTCCTATCATAAATTTTTTATATATAACATCCAAAATGGCTTACATGTTTAGTCCTTGATTTTGTTAAAGCCTGCTTTATGTGAGTAATGAATAATAAATTAGTCATAACAAACAAAATTAGGTACATGTTGCAGATATTCGATTATCCAACACATTGAGAGCAGAACTGCACTTTGTATAAGGACACAAGATACAACTAAAAACAAAAAAACATTAGTTTTTGCACCACATGAAACAGTTAACTGATATATTGCATAACAATTGTTGTCCATACTTAGCCCGATATTGAATCCAAAACCTGAAACGCAAACAAACCTCAAGTTGGAATTATAAAACGTCTATTATCATCTACTTTAAAGTGACGGGTAACTACATGTAGATAAGAACCACATATGGGTCATCTTCCTGATTTCGCCACTGGTTATATCAAATAAAAAACAGCAATTGAAGATGAGAAGGGTTAGACGAATCTAAAAATCTACAGTACGAAAGATCTAAATGCAAAAGGAAAACACAAATCTATTAAATAACCAACAATGATAATGTTCAGATAACTTTGTACAATATGTGAATCCTCGACTCCTGCTATAATGTTAGCAAAAACAAACATATACATAAAACAAATGGCCCCAACAGTTGAATTCTAATGTAATGGAAACATGTCACGCACCATAATTGCCTCAATGTGCAAAAACTTTTTGGTTTGGTCTGGGTGGCCTATCAGGAATTAATCCAGGCTTAAACTTGGAACCTGTTTAGCAAGTTCAGGAGGCACCAGACTGCACATATAATGGGATTTAGATCATGCATATATATTTTATGCATATACATGCGTGTGATATAGCATGGAACCATGCGTAAGGTTTTGACAATTATGATTTGTTACTAACTGCTGATTGAAAACAAAGAGGGAGAAGAAATCATATTTTGCATTAGGGTTTTATGAATATGTCGTGTGTTGGAGTATATCTTTATATATTTTGTAGCATATATCTTCATATATTAAAAAAATACACATGTCAACATCTAAACAAATTACATTGGATTATTTTTAGAACATATTAATTGTGTTTTTGATATTAAAACACAAAACCAATGTTGGCTTAGTTGGTTTAACTAATTTGATATAAACCATACATGACAGGTTCGAATCATGCAACTATCCATAATTTTTATACAATTTTCAAAAATTCATGTCATGTAAGTGTCATGTCATCGTTGAGGTGGCGTTGAGTCACTATTTCATATTAATCCAGTCATAGTTAGCCCCATATATAAGTTATATATATATATGATTATATATAAATATATAAATATATATATAATAAAAAATATATATAAAAAATATAGGGTAGAAGGTTCTTTTCAGAACCAAATAAAAGTCGAGAACTGCGAGAACCAACATCAACCAATCATTAATTTGTAATTTTTAATTAAATATTAATTAATTATAAGGGCATATTTGTAAATCAACTTATAATTAATAGTCTAGTTGGTAACCGTTTGGGTGCACCTCCACAAATTTAGGACTACCTTTTTATATTTATTTGGTTGCGTAATTTATGCATTTATTTATTTTCCAGTTGCCATTTTTTCTTGACTCGATTAATAGTTGATTACGCAGCTTTAGAATATTTAAACTTTAGAATATTTGAAGCAATATATACATGTGCACATATGCAATATATACGTGTGCACATGTACTCTTCTTTGTAAACTTCAATTTGCATACAAATGTCAAAACTAAAAGTACAATATGTAAATAGCTAATCAATATATACATGTTTACATATGCAAACAAATTGGAACCTTTTTCATAATAAAAAATATTTTTTAGCTTGGCTTTGCACATATGCAACGATGACAAAATATAAAATATACATGTGCACTTGATATTTGTTTGTTGAAGCTTAATAAAGAAAACTCCATAAAAACTCGTTCATATTACAAGGCAAAGAAAGATGAGGTACTTTGATATATTTATACAAGACCCCTCAGAATGCATGTACGAAGACATAATATTCTTTAATATCGATAAACTTTCGAAACTTAAAGCGTGCATTTGTGCAGTGAATGCTTTCAAAGGCATAACTATGTTAAGACAAGAGGCATATGCATTTGTGCACGATACTTTCGAAGGAGGCCACATGTATTTCCATCTTCATTGTACACTTTCAATGAAATTACATAAGTTTTGTCTCCATCAAACAAAAGTCGAACCGTATCTGCACTGTAATTGACTCGTCATACTACTTTCCAAACAATAATCTTCAAATTTAATATATCTGATTCAAACACAAGAAACAATAGTATTCAATCCAAAATAAAAATAAAAATTGACAATCAAATATAGACAATTTAGTAACAATACAACTCACAGAAAATGTTCACTTCGGTGTTCAGTCCACCCGGACACCAATCAACATTTAGTTTTCGAAAAGCCAAGGCAAAGAAAATATGTATATGTGTAGACAAAACAAAGCAACCCCATCTTATCATAAATGAAACACCACGTCACAATTGAAAATATTACCATTCAAAACAAAACAATTAAATTACAGCCTAGATTGCTTTTGATAAGTGATAAGAAAAAGAAGAATCTGCTAAAACGCTCTTCTCACTCATTCCGGCAAACCCTTTCCGTTTTTTTTTCCCGCATACCAACTTAACAACCATGGGATTTCATATGATTAATCTTAATTCGATATAACATACAAAAAAAGAACAAAAAGAAAAATCATGAGAAAGAGAATATTACGTAGTAAATGAGAAGATAGGCAGTTTTACTTTTTAAGGAGACATAATCATCCCCTAAAAATATGGACATACCAATTCAAAAAACAGAGCAGAAGCAAGCGTTTGAAATTAAACAAATCAAAACAAAGCATCTTAAGCATGTTACCTTGATTCGTGATCTTCAATAATTTAGTACAAAATAATCGTCAAAGAAAATTAATAAATATGCAAAATGTATAGGTGGCGGCTACATTTTTTTGGTTTGAATGATAGAGGGTAGTTTTAGGTTAAAAGAGGGCAAGAGTATCGGATCTGTGAAAAAAAAGAGAGAGAGAGAGGAGCACTTTAGCATTTTTAGTAAGAGAAAATTCCTTAAATGCCCTTCTATCCATTAAAGAATTAAATTCAAAGTTTTAATTATTTACACTGATGCCACAACCACTAATAACCATTGGATCAAAAAATATAAGGTTAAGATTGGTTCTCGCAGTTCTCGCTATTCATTTGGTTCTGAAAAGAACCCCACACTATATATATATATATATATATATATATATATATATATATATATATATATGCTATTACTTAACCCGCCTGACGGGCGGGTTTGCTTCAGGCATTTTTTAATAGAAAAGGTTTGTGTTAGTTTGGCTTTATAATTGCGAGTGATGACTATAGTTGGCCATGAATGGATCAAAATGGTTCAGTTAGGTTTGGGTTGGGGTGTTTTGGACCGGTCAATATTAAGCGGTTCAGTTAAATTTCTATAATGGTATTGGGACCTATGTAACTCTGATCTTTCTAATAAATGAAATTGTGTTTTATAAACGTATATTTGTACATGTATTGTGAAGTAGTACCCCAATGTTGTATTCCGCCGCGTATCGTAGTTTGGGGGTGTTACAATATATGTCATTACAGTTTAAAAACCCTGATGTTGTTGTTTTATGTTTTTGCTTGTTAATAAATTTACTAAGCAAATGTCTTTTTAGTATGAGGTTTTGTTAATATATTTAATACCCAATGTCTATTTCGTGAACACCTAATAGTAAACTGATTATGTATGTAAGTAATGTTTGTTAGAAAAAATTATGTAAATGTTACATTTATTGTTAGCCTCACTTTTAGTGAAGCTGGCGTCTTACACGTGAATTGGATTAGTTTTGGACACTGCGTGTTACGCAGG
>BQNB010118619.1:0-18396 GCA_026074375.1 Tanacetum coccineum | reverse complement strand
TGGACGAATTTGGTGGGGTACTAAAGAATAAGGCTAGATTAGTTGCTCAGGTATTCAGGAAAGAGGAAGGAATCAATTTCGAGGAATCATTTGCACCGGTTTCAAGAATAGAGGCCATCTGTATCTTCGTAGCAAATGCAGTCAACAAGAATATGACAATTTTCCAAATGGATGTCAAAACGGCTTTCTTAAATGGAGTTTCTCAACCAGAAGGATTTGTGGATCAGGACAACCCATCGCATGTGTATAAGCTCAAAAAGGCCATGTACGGTCTTAAACAAGCACCACGTGCATAGTATGACATGTTGTCAAGTTTCCCCATTTCACAACATTTCTCTAAAGGTGCAGTTGATCTGGCGCTCTTAACACGAAAAGCAGGGAACGACTTATTACTGGTACAAATTTATGTTGATGATATAATATTTTCATCCACTAATACTGCTATGTATAATGAGTTTGCGAATCTGATGACCACTAAGTTCAAGATGTCGATGATGGGTAGATGTCATTCTTTTTAGGATTACAAATCTCTCAAAGTCCCATAGGCATCTTCCTAAACCAATCAAAATATGCTTCTAAAATTATTAAAAAATATAATTTACTAACTAGTGATTCTGTAGACACACCTATGGTGGAAAAGAATAAACTGGGTGAAGATCTATAGGGGACACCCGTTGATGCTACACTTTATAGTGGCATGATTGGATCCCTCATGTATCTGACATCCAGTAGACCCAAACTTATTTATGTAGTCTGCTTATGTGCCCGATATCAGGCAAAGCCTACCAAAAAGCACTTAAATGCGGTTAAACAGATCTTTTGATACCTAAAGGGAACCATTAACCTGAGTCTCTAGTACTCAAAAGATACCGGTATGTCTCTAACAGCATATGCAGATGCAGATCATACGGGGTGTCAAGACACTAGACGCAGTACATCAGAAAGCGCTCAATTCTTAGGTGATAAACTTGTTAGCTGGTCTTCCAAGAAGCAAAAGACCACTGCGATCTTGAGTACAAAAGCGGAATATATTGCTTTATCTGGGTGTTGTGCTCAAATCATATGGATGCGTTCACAACTGACAAATTATGGTTTTCAATTTAATAAGATACCTCTGTACTGCGACAACAAAAGTGTGATTGCTCTATGCTGCAACAACGTTCAACACTCAAGAGCCAAATACATTGATGTACGCTACCATTTTATAAAGGTGCAGGTGGAGAATGGAATAGTGGAACTCTACTTTGTTCGAATGGAATATCAATTGGCTGACATCTTTACCCGAGGTGTTAAAACCAGCAAGGGGGAAGGAGTAGATGTATACATGATAGAGTCCATGGCCTTATTTTGAGCTTGTCTTCATAGATAGCTTCTTTTTATTTTAGGCTTTCTTTGTTTCTTTTGGGTGCACTATTTCAATCACATGGGGGAAGAGATATCTCGTCATTATTTAGTATGCATCATTTGAGTTCCTAAGGGGAAGTGTTGGGAGAATAATTATTTAAAACATGAAAAGAGTTCTTTTTGATTTAATTAATGTTTTACCTGACCAGTTAATCTCTAAGCTTATACTTAAAAGAAGTAGAAATATTTGATAAAAGAGGTACACATAGGTATGATGATTCTTTTAGATAGTCAGTATTCTGTAGGAAGAAATGTCTACTTCTGAGACTTAGTTGACTTTGGAGGTATCATTTCGTCTATTTAGAGAATTTCATTGTCTACATCCAGGACTTAGTTGACTTTGGTGTTACAATTTATATCATCACTATCCTGAAGAGAGAAATGCGCTCATCCAGGACTTAATTGACTTTGGTGTTACGGTATTAAATTCTTGAAAGGGTTAATTATGTACTTTAGATATATGGGCTTTATACATCAAGACTGCTTGATGCGGCTTGCAAGAAAGTTTTGAATCTACTCAAGAAAGGATTGCTGATTTAGGGGGAAGCTAAGACAACTTCTTAAGAGAGAGTATAGGGAAGACCTCAGACTGCTTGAACGGATAATATGACTTCGTCATATCTTGTCCTACTACATTTCAGGTCATTCTTTCATAATTGTCAATCATGTAAATATGTTAATAAATAGTCTAGACTAATATTCGGCAAATATCGTATTTGAGTACGAATTTTCAAGAATTTCTTAGTAAATTTAAAAAAATTTAAATTAACGTACTCAAACACCATATTATACCCTCATAATCTAAGGGGGAGCATTAAAATTTTCCAATAATAGGCTTGATATATATTTGGAACATTTTTCTCCCCAAAAGCATTATTGATATCCAAAATCTCAAACGATTTGACATTTTTGATAAGGGGAGAAAATATGATTAAAATATATATAACTTGTATAATGTGATCTTTAAGACTCAAGTGTGAACTCCTATCCTCATATGTGTTAAACATTTTCGGTTATCGATGCACATATGCAGGGGAGCATTTCTAAATAGTAAAGCCATTGAGGTACTAAATGTTTTGATTTATATCAAAGTACCTTGATCGATGTTTTCAAATGGTTTTTCGGCTGTGAACAATACCAAAAGACCGACCATGTATTTAATTACTTGGTGTTATAAAGTGGTTAGGTTTAGGTGTTCATTCCCATGATCCAGCCAGAACCGGAGGGATCTACCCAGGGACATTCCATTAGTTAGAATAGAAGTCCTTAGGTATGATTTAAAAAAGGAGTAAAAGTGAGAATAAAGGAATAGTGCCGCCTGAGATGAAGCTAGTACTGGAACAAACCCAACAAGGTACTAGTCATGAAGTCTCGATAAGCACTGAAGGGGTTGAAGAATTAAAAAGAAAAGTTAAGATAAAGGGTGAAAAAAGAAGCCCTCCTTACACTTAGGCAGAAATCGAGTCAATACATAAACTGTCAGAAACACTAAGTTGTTGTCTAGTATTGAAAACAGTCGTCATGGATCTAGTGACGCTATGCACAACCCTTTCCAGCCACTCAAGGTCTCTCAAAAGATTCTTGTTTCATTTCTCACAGATATTAAACACATTTCTATTGAATTTCTCACTCTAAGTTAGTTGATATTGAATAGGTGGCAGTCTGCCTCAGCCTCCGATTACCAAAAACCAAAGTGTACTATCGAGTCTAGAGCCATAAAAGAGATCATCCATTAATCTCATTAGGAAACTTATCCAAAATATGCTTGCTAATTCACATAATGTAAAAACAAGAAATCTATCAAGAGTCCTACACATTATCCTTGTGATTTTGCCAGAACATCAGAGTGATACCTAAAAAGTACTTACAATGATGATGGAAATCCTTCCAGAGCTAACATCAAACAAGATCTGTGGTAGGTGACTTGTGAGATCCTATATGGATCAAACTTGTGACACTAGATATCGATTTGGTCTAGCTTATGAATTGACAAATTTTAAAAAAGATAAAACTATTGGTGTGTCATAAAAATCGTTTGCATCTTGACACACCGACTGATTTTCCTAAATCAATTTTCAATCTTAGGTCCATATGAAGCCTCACAAGGGTATCTGGAGACACTCCGGTAATGAGAACAACTAGTACAGCTGTGAAACCCTGTCAAGGAGATTCTTCATAATTCTACCTGATCACAGGCAGTATTTATACTGATTAACGGGGAACCGTGGTTATTACAACCGTATTTGATGAAGTGACAAAGCCACTTTCGTCCATACATGTTGATTATCACTAACCCTTTCATGCAGGTAATCCCAATAGACGCAGCTATTGGATCAAGACAAGTCAAGATTCAAAGCCACATGTTTATACTTGACCGACAAAAGGAAAGACATCATGAAAACTCAAGTACATGTTTCAGGACTTCCACTACTCTGATACCGTATGTCTTTGTTGAAGTGACAAAGTATTAAAGTTAAAGAATTTCAAAGAAGTTTCCGTCGCTCTGATACAGAACGTCTTTCTCAAAGTGACGAAGTGTTATAGTTAAAGAATTTCAAGAAATATGTCTTATTCAAGCTTTCAAGACCAAGAAACAACAACAGTATGAGCATGTCGGTCTAAAAGTCACAAGTGCACAAGACGGCGACAAGATCACAAGATGATGATAAGAGATTATGCTTGGTTGATGATCTCAAAGAAGTTCAAGTTCACATACAAGTCAAGCCTATCAGAACAAGCTCAAGCCTAAAGTCAAAGATCACTACACCATGTTCACAAGATAAAGTCAAGAAAACAAGTCTGCGAGCACAAGACTGAAGACAAAGCATAGTATGCTAGGTTTTTAAGTTATTGTAAAATGGAGTTACCTCCCTTAGGGGGAGATTATTAGGAATGCGAAAGTATCGGTCACTTCCATTAATATCATTAGATAGCTCATATGGTAATATTTGGAAACTAAGTAAGCTAGTTAGTCCAAGGCCCATGGAAAGCCCATGAAAACCAAGGCCTTAACCAGCCATAGTAGGTATATAAACCCTTTCCATGCTATGGAAAGGGGGTTGGTTGTTTTCATTTCACACATAGTAATACATTGTTTTCTCTTTCACTTTCTCTCACTAGAAACTTCCTTCCACTCTCTTTCTCTCTCTAGATTTCTCTATTTTAGTGTATGTGTTAAGGATTACTAAGATTTTACAAAAACAAAGCTGATGTAAAAGTTGCAAAGAAACAAGCTGGAAATGAACAACCAGTTTAACTCTGTCATCTGGTGAACACGAGATTCAGTCAATGATGGATGTTCCCATTCATCAAGAGGACCCAACTGTCTAAAGAACTCCACTCATCGACACTATTATCTCAATGGTTAATGAAAAGACAACATCAACACCACCACCACATGCCACACAAGCTCAAGTTACAAATGTATCCGAATCTGAATCGTCCTTGAAGTTTAAGCAAAGACTTTCAAAACTTGAAAAGAAAGTTGAAGCAATGCCAAAGAGAGCTTGGATAGAGAAAGATCAAAAACGGACTGATGAAATGGTATAAATGATTGACAACCTCTTGCTGAAAAGAGGGTTCAAGAGAAGCTTGGAATGCTATGTTGGTGAAAGGACAATCGAGATGAACTACAGACTATGTATGCGGACAATCTGACTTTGTCATGTTGTCTTGCTAATATTGAGGTCCAGTTTCGTTCTTTATCTTATGAACATGCATGTACATAGTGTAGAACAAAAATAGGCTTATATAGTGTGTGAGTACGAATTTTCAAGATTTTTTTAATAAATTCAAAAACTTTCAAATTAACGTACTCAACACTATATAATACCCTCATTAATTAAGGAGAAGCATTGAACTGTTCCTAATAAGGCTTGCTAATAATCGGAACATTTTTCTCCCCAAATAGCTTTTAAACATATTTGAATCAATTGATATCCAAAATATCAAGAGATTTGATATTTTTGATAAGGGGAGAAAATGCGATTAAAATATACAACTTGTAATATGTGATCATTAAAGACTTTAGTGCGATCTCCTCCCTTACCATGCTAAATAATTTCGGTTATTGATGCATGTGTTAAG
The DNA here is from genome assembly GCA_026074375.1 of Tanacetum coccineum. Classification (NCBI taxonomy): domain Eukaryota; kingdom Viridiplantae; phylum Streptophyta; class Magnoliopsida; order Asterales; family Asteraceae; genus Tanacetum; species Tanacetum coccineum. The sequence goes on along the minus strand of BQNB010118619.1, from coordinate 12,906 downwards.
GGGGAGCATTTTTGAAAAGTAAAATTATCAAGGTACAAATGTTTTGATTCATATCACAAGTACCTTGATTGAGTTTTCCAAATGGTTTTAAGGCAATAAGAACGATACCCAAAGACCAACCATGTACTTAATTTTATGGAGTTATACGGTGATTAAGGTTAGGTATTCGTTCCATGATCCAGCTAGAACTGTAGGGATCTACCCAGGGACACTCCAATAGATAGAATAGAAAGTCCAAGGTATGATTTGATAAAAGGAGTAAAGTGAGAAAAGGGGATAATGCCGGCTAAGACAAAGCTAGTACTAGAACAAACCTAACAAGGTGCTAGTTATGAAGTCTTGGTAAGCATTGAAGAGGTTAAAGAACAAAAAAGAAACGTAAAGATAAAAGTTGAAAAAAAGAAGCCATCCTTACACTTAGGCAGAAACTAAGCCAACACATATGCTATCAGAACCACTAAGATGTTAATAGGTATTGAAGATAGTCATCATGGACCTAGTGATGCAAATGCACAACCCTCCCTAGCCACTCAAGGTCTCTCAAAAGACTCTTGTTTCATTTCTCATGGAGATTAAACACATTTCTATCGACTTTCTCACTTCGAGTTAGTTGGTATTGAAAAGGTGGTAGTCTGCTCAAGCCTTCGATTATTAAAACCAAAATAAACTATCAAGTCTAGATCCAATAAGAGATCATCAATACATCTCATTAGGACACTACTCCAATATATTTAATATTCATACACTGTGAAAACAAGTAATATCTTAAGAGTCCTACGCATTATCTTTGTGATATTGCCAGAACATTATAGTGATACTTAAGTATACACAGTGACGATGGAAATCCTTCTAGAGCCAACGTCAAACAAGCTATGTGATAGGTGACTTGTGAGATTCTACATGGATCAAACTTGTAACACTGGATCGATTCAGTCCAGCTTATGAATTGACGATTGACAAATTTTCAAATTAGCAAAACTCTTGATGTGTCACAAAACACTTTATTATTAACACATCGATTGATTTTCAAACCTATTTTCTTAGATATCTAAGAACTTTATTGTTCTAAGAGGTCAATCCTATGTCCATGGGAAGCCTCACAAAGGTATCTAGACATAAGAAAGCTGAACACGAATTGACGACTCAATCGGGAATATAGTAACTTACCGATTCACTCTCCATGTTGTCTTCTTTGAGACGTTCCGGTAACGAGAACGGCTAGTGTAGCTGCAAAACCCTGTCAATGAGATTTTTTTGAATTGTACTTGATCACATGCAGTATTTATACTAATTAACAGGGAACCGTTGTTATTGCAACCGTATTCAATAAAGTGACAAAGACACTTTTGTCCATATATGTTATTTATCACTAACCTAAACATGTAGGTTTTCTCGACGGTCGCAGCAGCTAGTCCAAGACGAGTCAGATTCATAGCCACATGCTCATACCCGACCGACATATGTAAAGACATTATGAAAGCTCAAGTACATGTTTTAAAAGACTTTTGCCACTCTGATACTGCATGTCTTCCTTAAAGTCACAAAGTGTTAAAGTTAAAGAATTTCAATAAAGATGATTATACAAGCTTTCAAGATGAAGTATGGTATGAGCATGTCGGTCCGAAGGTTACAAGATCACAAGAAGGTAAAAGATTACAAGATGATGAAAAGAGATGATGTATGGCTGATGATCTCAAGAAGCTCAAGATCACATACAAGTCAAGCTAAAGGAACAAGCTCAAGCTAAAGTCAAAATACCACTACACATATCACAAGATAAAGATCAAAGATTCAAGAGTACGAGCAAAGATTGAAGACATTCTTAGAATGCTGAGCTTAAGATTTTGTAAATTGGAGTGACCTCCCTTAGGGGGAGATTGTTAGGAATTGAGAAAAGACTCGGTCACTTCCAATATAGTATTTTATAGCTCTTAGTAAAATGTTTAGTAAAATGTAAGCTAACCGGGCCAAGCCCATGGAAAGCCCATGGTTTGGCCGGCCATGTAAGACATATAAATACCCTCTCCATGCCTTAGAGAGGGTGTTGGCTCATTTCATAATGTTACATTCTATCTTTTGTTTCTCTCTCTAGTAGTGTCCAACCACTCTTTCTCTCTCTAAGAGTTCTTACTTGTATTGTGTGTGTGATTAGATAACTAGTATTCTACAATATATGAAACTTGTAAAAGGTGATCTGTGTAGTCTCAAGTGTTGTCTCCTCCCTCACTGCGCAAAACTCTTTTGGTTATCGATACACATATTAAGGGGGAGCATTTCTAAAAAGGTAAAACATCAAGGTACAAAAAGTTTTGATTAATATCACTAGTACCTTGATTGATTTTTTTTCAAAAGGTTTTAATGGCTACTGTGGAAATACCAAAAAACCGACCATGTACTTAATTTTATAGAGTTATAAGGTAATTAAGGTTAGGTATTTGTTTCATGATCTAGCCAGAACCGGAGGGATCTACCCAGGGACATTCCGTTAGATAGAATAGAAGTCCTTAGGTATGATTTGACAAAAGGAGTAAAGTGAGAAAAAGGGATAATGCCGACTAAGACAGAGCTAGTACTGGAATAAACCCAACAAGATGCTAGATATGAAGTCTTGGTAAGCATTAAAGGGGTTGAAGAATGAAAAAGAAATGTAAAGATAAAGGGTGAAAAGAAAGAAGCCCTCCTTACACTTAGGCAGAAATCGGGTCAACACATATGTTATCAGAAACACTAAGATGTTATATGGTATTGAAGATAGTCATCATGGACCCAATGATGCAATGCACAACCCTCCCTAGACACTTAAGGTCTCTCAAAAGACTCTTGTTTCATTTCTCACAGAGATTAAACACATTTATATCGACTTTCTCACTCCGAGTTAGATGGTATTGAAAAGGTGGCAGTCTGCTCCATCCTCCGATTACTAAAACCAAAATGGACTATCGAGTCTAGAGCCAGTAAGAGATCATCAACACATCTCATTAGGACACTAATCCAATATATTTGTTATTCATATACTGTGAAATCAAGAAATATCTTAAGAGTCCTACGCATTATCCTTGTGATCTTGCCAGAACATCAGAGTGATAGTTCACAGTATTCATAGTGACGATGGAAATCCTACCAGTGCCAACATCAAACAAGCACTATGGCAGGTGACTTGTGAGATCCTACATAGATCAAACTTGTGATACTGGATATCGATTCGGTCCAGCTTATGAATTAACGGTTAACAAATTTTTGAATTAGCAAAAACTCTCGATGTGTCACAAAACATTTTATTATTGACACATCGATTGATTTTCAAACCGATTTTCTTAGATCTCTAAGAACTTTATTGTTCTAATAGGTCGATCTCATATCCATGGGTAGCCTCACAAGGGTATCTGGGCATGGGAAGGCTGAACACGAATTGACAACTCAATCGGGAAGATAGTAACTTACCGATTCACCCTTACCATGTTGTCTGGTTTGAGACGCTCCGGTAATAAGAACGGCTAGTACAGCTGCGAAACCCTATCAAGGAGATTCTTTTGAATTCTACCTGATCACAGGCAGTATTTATACTGATTAACGAGGAACCGTGGTTATTGCAACCGTATTCGACGAAGTGACAAAGACACTTTCGTCCATATATGTTGTTTATTACTAACCTAAACATGCAGGTTTTCCTCAACGGTGGCAGCAGTTAGTCCATGACGAGTCGAACTCATAGCCACATGCTCATACTCAATTAACAAATATAAAGACATGATGAAAGCTCAAGTACATGTTTCAAAGTCTTTCGCTACTCTGATAATTAACGTCTTCCTTAAGGTCATGAAGTTTTCAAGTTAAAAAATATCAAGAAAGATAGATATGAAAGCTTTCAAAATGAAGAAAGGTATGAGCATGTCGGTCCGAAGGTCATAAGATCACAAGAAGGCAAAAGATTACAAGATGATGAAAAGAGGTGATGTATGGCTGATGATCTCAAGAAGCTCAAGATCACATACAAGTCAAGCTAAAGGAACAAGCTCAAGCTAAAGTCAAAATACCACTACACATATCATAAGATAAAGATCAAAGATTCAAGACTACGAGCAAAGATTGAAGACATTCTTAGAATGCTGAGCTTAAGATTTTGTAAATTGGAGTGAACTCCCTTAGGGGGAGATTGTTAGAAATCGAGAAAAGACTCGGTCACTTCAAATATAGTATTTCGTAGCTCGTAGTAAAATGTTTAGTAAAATGTAAGCTAACCAGGCCAAGCCCATGGTTTGGTCGGCCATGTAAGACATATAAATACCCTCTCCATGCCTTGGAGAGGGTGTTGGCTCATTTCATAATGTTACATTCTCTCTTTTGTTTCTCTCTCTAAAAGTGTCCAACCACTCTTTCTCTCTCTAAGATTTCTTACTTGTATTGTGTGTGATTAGATAACTAATATTCTACTTAGTCAAACAATCCAATGGCATTCTCATAATAAAATACTAAAAATCCAGTTTTAGGGTGTTACAAATCTACCCTCCTTATTTAGATTTCGTCCCTAAAATCTCTTGTATAATACTAACCATAACTTGGTCGCATTTTACCTATCATTCCATCTTAGCACTTCTTCCAAATATTTACCCAACTAGTTGCAACAACCTACATGATTTTGCAACTCTAGCCATACTATGACACAACCAATTACCCTTGACCCGTTCTACTTCCCGCTTATTATTATCACATTCTAACCCTTATTAAGGCCATTATGTTGTTCAAGACATGTCTTACCATAACTAATTAATCAATTAGTTAACTTATTTACTATAATGCAACACTCTTACTCTAGTTAACTCATTTACTACTATGCAACACTCTATTAAAAATCAAAAAATATTTTTCATAATTCTATATTTGTTTTGTAAAGCTCCTGCTCAGACTAGGTCTGAGAGAGTGCTTGAAAAGCCCAATGAACCACCTCTCTCAGAAGGTCACACATCTGGAAGTGGGAAGGGCAGGATGGAACATCAATTTGAATTGACGGCTAATGTACCAATCACACCCCATGATTCACCTCTCCCAGGAGGTTACACACCTGGAAGTGATGAGGGTAGACTGAAACTACAGGAATTGATGACTATGTGTACAAAATTGTCAAAACAGGTGCTTGACTTGGAGAAAGAGAAGGATGCTCAAGCTGTGGAGATCCTCAGACTAATGAAATGAGTCAAGAGATTAGAAAGACAAAGGAAGTCAAGCAACTCACAACCAAGAAGGAGGAAATACAGACAGTTTGAATCTTCAGATGATGATTTAGATGAGGAGGATGCATCCAAACAGGGGAGGGGTAGTGACAAGATAAAGCCAATATTATGCAATTTCACACTCTGTTTATGGATGGTACATCTATGAAGATTCATATGCTAGTAGAGAAAAAGTACCCACTGATCAAGAATTATTAGAGAAGATGCTGAACTTGCAGTTAGAAGCTGAAGAAGAAAGTACTATAGCATTTGAGCTTATCAAATTTATCAAATCAATGCTTGAAGAGTAGTAAAATGTTTGAATTCATCCTCCTAATGATCGAGAAGCTTAAACTGAAGAAACTTGATGATTGACAAGTAAATATCAAGTTTAGGGGAGGATTGTTGGGAATTTTGAGTTACTACTGCCAGTATTACTTTACTACTGCTGGTTCAAGATTGATACTGCTGTTGAAGTTTAAAGAAAATAAACTAAGTCGTTAGTACTGCTAGTTGTAATAGTTAGTATTGCCAGTACAAATGTTAGTACTGCCAGTATAGTTAGTACTGTTAGTTAATAGTTAGTGCTGTTAGTATTATATAGTTAGTACTGCTTATGTGATATGCATGAGATATATTAGGAATAGATATGCATGATCATTTAACGCGTTTTGTAAGCCCATTAGGGTTTTCCTTAGTGTATAAAAGGAACCCTACGGCATAGTTAGATATATCAATCTTCATAGAAAACACATATCTCATAGTTAGTTATTCTGTAAACCTTGACAGAATATTTGCAATCAATATATTCAAGTTTAGTATTCATTGTTCTTCTTAGTATTGCAAGTTAGATTCCGCATAACTTGTAGTATTTACAATCATAGCTTCTCTTATAGTTAGTTTGGATTTATCCAGGTTAACTAAGCTTTAACAAGCTAAGAAGACCTGTTTATTTGGGACTTCACATTTTAAAGTCTCATTTTCCTTAAGTAATTTAGCCACACTATGTTCTAATTCGATGTTCATTGTTTCAAGTACATCAATTTCCTTTTTGGTCTTGGCTTTATTACTTGTTTCATTCAAAATTTAACAATGTTGCCCCAATTTTAAACCTTGATTTTGATATTTAAGTTCAAGAGCAATACAATGTGCTTCCATTCTTGAAAAATCTTTTTGAAATTGGGCAACAGTCTTTTTGAGTAAAATATTTTTAGACTCGAGAGATTGTTTTGAGTATTCAGTTGTCTGGTTGTTAGGTGATGAATCAAGCATAGGACTTTTAACTTGACATTGTTCAGTATACTGGTCAACCCTACCTTCATTAATGATTTCAGGTTGCTCAGTATGCTATTGTCCTGTAGCAAAGATATTACATTCAGCAGTCAATTATACCTCAGCCATTGGCTCTTCGTCATATATAGGTCTGATATATGCATCATCAGCATCTGTATCATTCTCTGACCTGCTGCTGTCATCTTGCACTTCTGATTATGTTCCACTGCTTTCTGTGACAACCAAATCAGCATCTACTGCTTTACCCGTATTAATCTTACTCTCTTGCGTCTGCATTTGTCTTTTATTTACCCTTCTATCATACTGTCTTTGATGACGTGTTCTTTCAGCAACAAACTTCTTAACATTACCCATGTGTTAAAGTAATGTGTCTCTGAATTGTTTAACTTTGATTCCTGTGTATTCATCAAAATACTTTTATGTCATTTGACTATCATAATCCAAGGAAAACTGTGAATCGATGAGTTTCTGAAACTGTCTGTTTACTACCCAAAAGGCTGCCATAGATCCACCTTCTTGAAAATCGTCTTTGTCAAGTTGCCTTTGTAGTTGATCGACATTGAAGAACATTGTACTTGTGAAAGTATCATCATCTTGATCAAAGAGTGACATGAATGCCCGTTTGAATCCATGTTCGATGCGAGTGCCTTTTAAGTCTTCTTTAGAAAGAACTTGAAGGTGTGAATGAAGAGATCGAAAATATGCCATGCATCTTTTTTTTGCTTTTGACATCTTATATTGATTGCATGTACATCTTTTATTGCAGAATCTAAGCTGCTTTCCTTTACTGATTTGCTGGATGCAGTATCTGAATTACTGTCTTCTTTCTCAGAACATGTGTTTTGTATGATAACTAAATCAAATTTCAATGGATCAACATTCAATGCTTGAACTGTATTTGAATAATCTCCTTGTGTCTGCATCAACTTCTTTTGTTTCAACAATTGCGGAGTCCGTTGTTGATGAAGAATTATCTCAAACATGTATTTCCCAATGGAATCCATGTTACAGATTATTGCATCTTGGAAGGATTAAGCATTAAATCTTGTGTATTTCTGCATACGCTCTTTGAATTCTGAATTGAAAGCATTTTCAAACTTTGTTCTGAGTTTTGTCAAAGTATTGTTGCAATCAGTTTGAGAAAGTATATCTTTAGTAAGATGCTATTCTAGTAAATCCAAATCTTGGGAGAATGTTCTTTTGAAGATAGGCATGGTACCAAAATCTTGTAAAGTATTTGTGAGTAACTTGAATTGTGATTGAATTGCTCTAAGACTTTTCATGCATCCTTCTTTTGAAAGTTGTGCCTTCTCTTGAAGTTGTTGGAGCTCTTGGTCAGAAACTGTGTCATTCTGAAGAACACTTGATTTTGAGTTGGCAAATTGGTATTTGACATTTTGATGAAGTTGTGAATGGATATCGGATCTTAAGTGTTATGAAGTGTTGAATTGTATTGGTGGTGTGAATGAAATACAATTATCTTTCCACGGGAATTATACAACTCTATGATAAAACCCGAGAAGAAAAGGATACAGTCAGGATTTTAACAAAATAAATAGAAAAACCGTAAAAGTATAATTGATTTGAAGAAAAATTTGGTTAACCTAAAATTGACATGTTTCGCTTAAACTCTTGCATATTTCGCTTGGTTAAAACAATGCATGTTTCGCTTGTATGATCAAAACTTGTTTCGCTTGAAAAATCAAAACTGCATATTTCGCTTCAGTTTCTATACATATTTCGCTTGAACAAAATCCTGCATATTTCGCTTGACTTGAAAATGCCATATTTATTTCGCTTGGCAGTTAAACTTGCATATTTCGCTTAAACATTCAACATATTTCGCTTCGTCTTAAACCTGCATATTTCGCTTCAGCGTCTAACATATTTCGCTTAACATTATCAACATGTTTCGCTTCGACTTAAACCTGCATATTTCGCTTGACATTTAAACCTTCATATTCCGCTTCACCTATGACATGTTCCGCTTGATGTCACTATCTAGTGAAGGACCACTTACACTAACAAACAACTAGTCCTTTTCTAGTGAAGCTAAAATGGTGGATCTATGTTCCCCTATCTTGTTAACCGGTTGGGACCACTTAGATGAATAAGTCACCTCAATAAGCTCGAAATAAGCTTCAAATAAGCCCGAAATAAGCTTAAAATGAACAACAAAAATTCAAAACGAAGCTAAGAACCTAGTTAGAAGATCAAACAAGTTAGAGGACGAGATCTTTTGTGTTTTCAAGAAGCCAGAACACAAAAAAAACAACGACGAATCAACAAGCTTAAAAAAAAGAAAAAAAAAGAAAAACGTGAGGGTGAAATGAATAAGCTTCAAGATAAGCTATTTAACACCAATATAAAGGAGAGAATAAGCTCAATAATCCAAGAAGCCACAAACCCAATAAGACGTGGGTTTGTTCTTGCAATAAGCCACGAAAATGAGCTTATTTAACCACGAATCCAACACTAAACACCCCTTGGCGAGTGATACCACATGTTATCCCACAATAAATCTTACACAACAATAAGCAAACCCAAATAAGCCCTATGATTGAGCTAGAAAATTAAGAATAGAAGAAAAAAGAGAAGAAAAGAACTTGGAATGTTAGATTAAGAGAGAGAAATGGTGAGTTACAAGTGAACAAATACAATAAACATCATCTCCATGTGTGGAGAGGGTTTCTTTTATACCCTTAGCCAACATGTAGGCGTATGGGCTTTTCTACTTGGGCCGGGCTTGGCATATCTTGGGCTTTGAGCCCGAAACACGGACAATATTAGATTACAATCCAAAGCCCCGTTAACAACCTGACTAGTCTATTATTTACCAGAACCGCAATTTGACTTTACAAGCACCGATAACTTCTTGTTTTGACGTAATAATAATTTAAGGACTAACAATTAGTTCTATATTCAAGTCAATTAAAAGCTTATGCTGTTAAGTATAATTAGTACTACTAGTTATACTTAATAATGTTGAGTTAATACTGTTAGTTATACTTAATACTGCTAGGTATAATTAATACTGTGATCATTGTGAAAATTTGCTATGGCTTGTATTTTCTTGGTTTTTGGACTAACATTTTGCAGGAAAACAAAAGAAATGTGTTCAATTGATAGTGGAATAAAAATAAACAAAGTGAATTGGTGAGAAAAAGAATTTAGAGAATTAGTGAGAATAAAAAAGAAAAAGAGATGTGTGGAATAAAAACAGACAGAGTGTTTTAGTAAGAAAAAGAATTGAGGGAAAAAGTGAGCATAAAAACAGAAAGAGAGTTGTGTGATATAAAAACAGACAGAGTGTACAAGTGAGTAAAAGAATTGAGAGATAGTGAGTTAAAAAAAGAGAGGGCATTTATTTTTAATGGATATGTTGTTTGGAATGGAATTAGAGTTAATGTTAGTGGACTCAAGAGTTAATGATGCTAGTATAACTTAATTTAAGGTTTTATGCTGCTGGTTGTAAGTTAATGCAGCTTAAGGCATCACTTACTGTTGAGTTAAACAATTGTTGGTTTACATAAGACCTGCTGTTGGAAGTTACGTGTTGTTAGCATAAACTTACTACTGCTGTGGAAATGTTAAAGCTGTTCAGGCATAAACTTACTACGCTGTGATGGTTAATTTATTAAGGGTATTTTCATAAATTACTTTGATAAGGGTTTACAATCACTAAACATTTGATCGATTTCATACTTTCATACTCTCTAATCTCAAACCCTAACTCAATTTCATCATTCATCATCAAAACCCAACATAATGACGACCCTAAAGTTTGTTGATACTCATAACATGGTCGCGTTTTTGGCTAAACCCGCTGAAAGTGAAGGGTTTGAGCAGATTGTGGATTTTCTTAATGCACACACTATAAAGTATGCACTAACGATCAATCAATAATGATCTACCATATATACATCATGCATTGAACAATTAGGGCTACTTTCCAGTGCAAAATCTGTTGAATGGGGAAGTACAGTTACAAGCCCTAGTTGATGGAAAGAAGATCATCATTACTGAGTCAATTGTAAGAAGAGATCTTCAACTAGAAATATTAGAAGTGATGATGTGTCATAACCTAATGCTATACCCATCTTTGAACAACTTACATTAATGGGGTATGAGAAAATTTCACAAAAGCTTACTTTCTATAAGTGGCAATTATTTTTCCCCCACAATCGGAATTTCCTTATTTCATACTAATTCTATAAATCCTAATTTTTCTAAGACTATTGCATGGAATGAGTTTAGTAGCATTAATGGCTTCTTGCAAATATACGTTTAGCTTACAAACCATAAGTTAAACTATTTAAAATACATTTTTGAAAGTATGGTGAAGAACTTGGATAATGTGGTCAAAATTTTAATGTATCCAAGGTTTGTACAAGTGTTTGTGAATCAACAACTTAATGGCCTGCCAAGTCACAAGAGGATTTATGTCACACCCTCTTACACTAAGAAGATTTTTGGAAACATGAGAAGGTAATGTATAGGGTTTTCGGAAAGGAACTCCATTATCCAACACATGGTGGTACACAAATCAAGAAGAAATAGTGAAGGTTCAGCAATGCAACCTGATCCACCATTACACACCTACCATTAATTTAACCATCAACATCTCAACCGCAAAAGACCAAAAGCCTAGGAGGGCCAAAAAAAAAGGACACTGAGTACTCAGCCTAGTGGGCCACAACCAATTAGCAGATAAGGCTATCAATGGACAGATGGATGACAGTTTGGGTGTGGTCTGCCATTACTGCTTCTAGCTTAAAAGCATAGTAGGTACAATGTAACATCAATTTAAGGACCCGATCCACATGCAACACCCTAATTGAAGGCCTGGTCCCAAGGAACTACTTTAGGTGGTGGTCCCAGGCGCCAAGAAACCATAGGGGATACAATTGCTCAGACTAGGTCTGAGAATGTATCTAAACATTCTAATGATCCACTGCTCGCAAGAGGTAACACACTTCGAAGTGGTGAGGATAGACTAAAACTTGAGGAATTGATGGCATTATGTACAACTTTACAATCAAGAGTTCTTGCTTTGGAGACTACAAAGACCACTCAAGCTATGGTGTGGTGTGGGGGGGGGTAGGGCTGGGACCTGGGATTGCAAGTTTAAAAAGGAGAGTCAAGAAGCTAGAGAGGAGGAATAAGATAAGAATCATAGAAAACCCTTTTTTTTTTTTAAAATATTATTACAGAGATTTGGTTCACAAGAAGTTATAGATTCCTCAAGAAGATGAGGTTTGGGTGAAGAGGATGCATCTAAATAGGGGAGGATAGCTGATATTGATGTTAATGAAGACATTACTTGGATCAATGTTTCAGAACTTGTGAAGATATTTTTTGGGTGTTAATGACTTAGATGTGATTGAGATGATTGTTGAAAGTAAGATGTTTGTTAAAACCGCTGAGGAAACAAGAAGTGTAGTTGAAGAAGTAACTGATGTTACAATTCCAGTTAGTGCTGTTACAATACAACTATAACAACTGCAATAACTGATGTTGAAATGACTTTGGCTCAAGCACTGGCAGAGTTGAAGAGTGCAAAACCCAAGGCTGATAAGGTTGTGATACAAGAACCAGAGCAGGGTACAACAACACCAACACGCCAACTTGCAATAAAAACAACAACTGCTAGGCAGACATACAATTATAGCTGAAATACAAGACCGCAGATCTAAAGGCTTGTTATTCATGATATGAGCTAATGCAACCTACACCAACAGTTTGTTCACAACAACCATCACTGGTGGAGTATAAACTTTGTAGAAGCCCTTAATTCCCAATTGAACCTGTGAAGAAAATGTCTAGGAAAGATCTACTCAGACTTGATGAAGAACTTGCCTTCAAGCTACAAGCTGAAGAAGAAGAAGAAGAAAGGCTTGCCAAAGAAAAAGCTCAACAAACTGAAGAAGCCAACATAGCTTGGGATGATGTTCAAGCTAAAATTGAAGCTGATTATCAGTTGGCTCAAAGACTGCAAGCTCAAGAGCAAGAAGAATCGACTGATAAAGAAAAGGCAAGATTGTTTGTACAATTCTTAGAGCAAATAAGAAAACATCTTGCAGCTAAGAGAGCAGAAGAGAAGAGGAATAGACCACCAACAAGAGCTCAACAAAGGAGTATCATGTGTACTTATCTGAAAAACATAGAAGGATGGAAGCTCAAAAATTTGAAAAACAAGTCCTTTGCCAATATTCAAGAATTGTTTGACAAAGCAATGAAAAGGTTGAACACCTTTGTTGACTACAGAACTGAGTTGGTAGAAGAGAGTTCCAAGAAAGCTGAAGTAGAGATAGTACAAGAAAGTAGTTCAAAAAGAGCAGGAGATGAGTTAGAACAAGAGAATGCAAAGAAGCAGAAGGTGGATGAGGATAAAGAAACAACAGAG
>BQNB010118618.1:0-20960 GCA_026074375.1 Tanacetum coccineum | reverse complement strand
ATGAACTTAAGCAAGAAATGCATGCTAATTTAAAGTACGTTGAATCCCTTGAAAAAGAAATTGATGAACTTGAATCTGATAAAGCGGAGTTCTCAAACATGTATGATATGCTCTTGCAAAAATGTGTGTCTAATGATGTTATGTGTTCTTATTTGCATTCATTACCTGATTTAGATGAAATCACTGAATTGCAATGCTTATACCTTCATAAAGTCAAAGAATGTAATTGTCTTGCATAAAAGCTTTCAAAACAAACTGAATTTGTAAGTAAAGAAGTTTATACTGAGCTTTTACAAAGTTTTGCTAAATTAGAAAAACACTCGATTTCTCTTGAACTCGCTTTACAACAATGTTAAGAACAAATGAAAAATGACACAGTTTACAAAGAAAAAGCGTCAAACGTATTTCTAAAAGAACGTGAACAATATTTTGAAATACAAGATTTGAAAGCTCAATTGCAAGACAAGGACATTGCCATATGTGACTTAAAGAAACTTATTGAAAAATACAAAGGAAAATATGTGGAAACTAAGTTTGATAAACCATCTGTTGTTCAACTACCAAATGCTCAAAGGATTCCAAAACCATCAATTTTAGGCAAACCTGTAACACCCCGCTCCGATAAAGAGACAAAGCATCACATTATGGTGTCAAATCAGAACATATATAAAATCAAGCGGAAGACTTTATTAATTAAAATACCAAGTCATAAAATAAAATGACTTCCAACGGTATTAAATTCCAACAAAGTCAAATGAAAGAAATCTTCAAAAGGAAAGGTCTTAAAACATAAATCCAAATAAAAAGGGTTCTTCTAAAGGTGGGTCCACTAACAGTGCCTACTAACACTCATATATCAGCTTCCCGCTTAGTACCTGCCGCAGGAAAAGAAAATGCGGCTGAGCTAACACTCAGTGAACAGATATAATAATAATAATAATGGAAATAAAATGAAGGTTTGAACGAAACAAATATCGAGAACCTGCCAAACAAATGCCAAACGATATATATAGATCAATGAATAGGATGGGAGTAATCAAAGGAATGCCCACGAGCCCAAACAAATGTCTAAACATGATACATGAATAGACCCTAAACAAATAATCAGATAGTCATAATCAAATGTACACAGGCAAGCTCCTCCTATGTACCAAATGTGATATGGGGTGTATTGCACACAACCTTTCACCTCCTAAACATGAAACGGAACCATGTACTTGGATGCATCCATATCGCTCCCTGCAAAACAAAGTTATTATCCGTGTACGACAACACTATGGGAGTGTACAAAATATAAATCAAATCATAATAAGTAGCACAATACAAAAGGAACACCGTTGGACTAATCACTATACCGCCATAGATAGAGTCATTTGCCTATTGGTGCATCAATGATATGGTCATGGACCCAAGCTCCATACTATATACAAATGAGCTCGGCAAGATTAAAGCAAAGATATAAGTGAACAAGTTTTGAATAATCCAAATATGGAAACGAATCTAGTAGCATATTCCAAACAAGAACCAATAGATTCATATAAAGGAATATCGAATCAAACGGATTGTCAACATCAAACGAGTCATGATTACGGATAGCAACTCAAAGAAATATCAAACGAATATCAAATAGATCAAATAGCCAAACAAAAGAGAATGAAGTGTCCTTACTAAAAGGACGGAATATCCGTACCTTAACAAACAAGCAAAGGAGAGAACGAACACGAAGACAAAAGATCACAACCTCTTCACTGAATCTACAAGAACCCATGTTTACATGTCATTATCTATCTTACTTTATAAGTTTTATCACTTGGTCTTACCATAAATAAAGTTTACTTGACCTAATTAAGGTTTCCAAAAATTTCAGATTTTGACTACTTATTCAAGGTAAGTTTCCATACATAAATGACCCATAAAAACATCTTCTAAAATTACACCAAAAATTACAGAGGTTCCTACATATGTCTAATACACCCATGATCATTGGTTTAATTTATTTCCATGTTTAAGTATCCATTTGACCCGTGTTACCTAAAACTGACCCGAATTTTAACCTGGTAGAACCTTTGAAAAGTTGACGCGCCAAAAAACCCAACTTAGACAACTCAGAAAATTCTGAAAAAAATCTTGAATGTAGCACATATCATGAAGATTTACCAAATCAAATTTTAAAGTCTAACTCCTTACGGTTTGAGAACTAAAAATCAAACACTACAACTGAATTTTTCGGATAGAAATTCCAGATTCGACACTTAATCTTATAAAATCTAAAAATCGACCTTCCCGACCTCCAATTAACATGAGGAGCGGAATTTTCCCAGAAACAAGACTCTTGAATTTTAACGTTAGGCACAAGAAACATGTATAAAACCAATTTTTATCCATTAATATATAATCCCCATTTGTTTGTTTGGTTTTGAACATGACCTAAAATTTTGCCCAGAATTATTAACCATGAAAACCCTAATTAACACCCATCAAAACCAACCCTAGGGTTTCTAATCTTGTAGTTTTTATTAATAACACATTTAATGATCATTTTAGGGTTTCATAACATGTAATTTAACCATTTTAATTAGATTAAACCCTAGAGAAATTGACAAGAACATAAACACATTATTTCTTACAATCTTTTAGGTTTTTATGAAAACTTTTGCATATGTAATCATGGT
This sequence comes from Tanacetum coccineum, assembly GCA_026074375.1. Classification (NCBI taxonomy): domain Eukaryota; kingdom Viridiplantae; phylum Streptophyta; class Magnoliopsida; order Asterales; family Asteraceae; genus Tanacetum; species Tanacetum coccineum. Next base: position 18,288 of record BQNB010118618.1, on the reverse strand, counting down.
GACAACAAGAATAAAACAAAATCAAGAATTACCTATGGAATGAAGTTTAGAGGAGAACCACAAATCAAGAACACCAAAACACCAAGAATGCACTAATGAATCACACCCAAAGCACCAAAACTTCAAGGATTACCCAAAGACACCTAAACCTTCTTCTTGCTCGAAGCTTATATGGAGGAATACACAAAATTATAGAGAGAAATTTTTTAGAGAATGATGGAGAATGATGGGAGAGGGTGAATATGGCCGGCCTTATAAAGAGAAAAAGAGGGGACAAGATTTTCTTAAAACTTAAAGAGATTACAAGATATTTGCTTAAACCTTTTACACTCTTTTCCTAAAATATCATTTGCTACAAAAATAAAAGATTTTCTTGTAAAATCACCCCTAAGGGCCGATCTAAATGAAGGAGGAGGGGGGACCAAATAAATTTTTCCCTTTTTGAAGATTACACAAAATACTTGCTAAAACCTTTTAATACTTATCCCTTAAAATAGGTTTTTAATAAAAAGAAAGTAAATATACAAAATAATCAAAATTACAAAATATATTATATATATTTTTTTTAAATAAGGGGCCGGCCATATATATGTACATATATAAGTTTTATATTTTTTTAAAACAAAATACCTTATGTTATATCTTTATAATTTCCCAAAATTATAACCTAAGGTTTTATTTTCAAATACTTATTAATAAACTTTAGGTTATATTCAAAATTACCAATATGACATGAAATTCAAATTTTGGGTTTTACAAAACCGGCTCCTTTTTCAGATTCTCTAGAGAGAAAACATTTTTCAAAGACAAAGTCGGTTTCCAAAACTAATGTGTCAGAGGGTTTATCAAAACCAGTCACGACACAGAATTTGCCTCAAACAGCAAGACAAGCTGTAAGAAACACAAATGTGATTAAACCAGGCATGTATCAAATTGACACTATGACAACACAAACTAAAGCACCATAGTTGCCTTAGACTTATAAGAATACTAATCCTCGTATGACTACATCTACAGGAGTAATTCACAAAACTAATGTTAGCAGACCACAGCTTAGGAGCACTCAAATGAAAGATAAGGTCATGCCAAACAATAGTCCTGTGAAGGATAAGAAGACTGATGTTATGAAGACACGCCTAAAAGGATTTCAAGTATGTCTAAATTAAAACAATTGTCTGTAACTGCGAGTAATTGACATTTAAAATCCCAGAACTTTGAATGTCAATGTTGTTTGTGCTACTTGTGGAAAATATGTGTTTAATTCAAATCATGATGCATGTGTTTCTAAGTTTATCAATGACATGAATGCTAGAACTAAAAAGCCTTAAGTAGTGCCTATTAGTACTAGAAAACCCAAAAGTCAAGCAAACAAATCGGTTGCAACACACTGTAAGAAAACAGTTGCATCAAATCCACTGGCTAAGAATTCCAAGAGTTACTATAAGATGCTTTATGATAAAAACTAAGTTTAAAAAAAGGGCAGTGGAATTGGTGGATAGACACAACAATGCCCATCATTAAATAAATGGTATCGAAAGATAAAAATGAAATGGGTGCCTAAAGTTAGGAATGAAAATGTGCAAAAGAGAGTTAATTTTGCCATAGATAATGCATCTAAGATAACTAATGTCTTGAAACTCACAAATATTGTAGGGTCTTATTTATCATGTATTCCATTGTCCTCTAATTCTCTTGCAGATTGTATAACTCATCCTATTCATTGTTGACTCTGGATGCACAAAGCACATGACGGGCAATCTAACGTTGAAAAATATATGGGTACCGTTCATTTTAGCAATGATCAATTTTCTCTAATTCTTGGTTATGGAGATTTGGTTCAAAGAAATATCACAATCAACAGGGTTATTAAGTCGAAGGTCTCAATCACAATCTCTTATTGGTTGGTCAATTTTGTGATGCGGATTTGGAGTTGCTTTCCAGAAATCTACGTGTTTCGTTAGAGATCTTCTGGGAAATGATTTACTTACCGGTAATCGTGGATCTGATCTCTATACAATTTCCCTTCAAGAAACAACTTCATTAACTCCAATCTGTCTCATGGCTAAAGCCTCACCAACTCAAGCATGGTTATGGCATCGAAGACTTTCTCATCTTAACTTCGACTACATCAACTTGCTTTCAAAGAAGGATGTCGTGATTGGTTTACCAAAACTGAAATATGTCAAGGATCAACTATGTTCCTCTTGTGAAGTGAGTAAAGCAAAAAGAAGTTCATTCAAGACAAAAACTATTCCAAGTTCAAAAGGACGGTTAAATTTGCTTCATATGGACTTGTGTGGTCCAATGCGGGTTGCTAGCATAAATGGGAAGAAATATATTCTAGTGATTGTAGACGAATACTCTAGATATACTTGGACTCTATTTCTAAGATCCAAGGATGAAACCCCAGAAGTTTTAAAAGATTGTCTCACGATGATCCAAAGAAATCTTCAAGCCCTAGTAATTTATGTTCGAACTGACAGAGGCACAGAGTTGTTAAACAAGACACTCCATGCATTATTCAAAGAAGAAGGAATTGAACATCAAACTTCTACTCCTCGAACAACTGAACAGAACGGCGTTGTCGAAAGACGAAACCGTACTCTCGTTGAGGCTGCTCGAACGATGCTTTCAGCTTCTAAACTTCCTTTGTTTTTTTTGGGCTGAAGCATTGCAACCGCATGCTATACTCAAAACAGATCTATCATCATCCCAACACATGAGAAAACAGCATATCACATCATCAATGACAGAAAACCTTTAATTAAACACCTTCACATCTTTGGTTGCACTTGTTACCTAACCAGAGATGGTGAAAATTTAGATAAGATGACAGAAAAAAGGGATCAGTGCATTCTGGTGGGATACTCCACTCAGTCAATGGGATATAGAGTTTACAACAAGAGAACAAGATTAATAGTTGAATCCATACATCTTAGATTTGATGAGATCAAAGAGATGACAGAGACGTCTGTTGCTAATGACACTTCAGGCCTCATTCCCCAACGACAAAAGGCGTCAGATTATGACAACCCTGGCCCCGTCCCACAACTACAAAATGTTTCTCCTTCAGCAGATACAACAGTTCCATCACAACAAGAGTTGGATCTACTATTTGGTCCTTTGTACGATGAATTTTTCAATACGGGTACTTCTCGTGTCAACAAGTCTTCTTCTCCTACTGACAATTATGCTCAACAAGACACACAACCCTCAACGAATATTCACCCTACAACAGAACCATCAACTCCTACAAATGTTCACGATGAGGAAAACAATGATAATCAAGAAGAAAATACACAAATTTAACAAGATGAATTTACCAATCCTTTTTGTACACCGGTACGAGAAGTTGCTGAGTCTTCCTCACGCAATATTGGTAACTCAAACTGGCAACCTTCAATCAAGATGACAACTTGTAATCGATCCTGAAATGTGTATGTTTGCACTCACCGTAAGTACTACCAAACAGAAAAACATTAAGGAGGCAATGGATGATTCTACATGGATAAAAGCAATGCAGGAAGAGCTTCATCAGTTTGACAGACTCCAAGTCTGGGAACTCATTGACAAACCCTTTGGCAAGAACATAATCAAGCTAAAGTGGTTATGAAAGAACAAAAAGGATGAAGACCAAACTGTAATTCACAATAAGGCACGACTTGTAGCTAAGGGTAATGCTTAGGAAGAGGGTATTGATTTCGAAGAACTTGGAAGCTGTTTGGATTTTCATCGCATATGCTACATACAAGTCTTTTCCAATTTAACAGATGGACGTGAAAACAACATTCCTTAATGGTCCACTGAAGGAGGAGGTCTATGTTGCACAACCAGATGGGTTCGTTAATCCTGATCATCCAGACAAAGTTTACCAACTTAGGAAAGCTCTATATGGATTGAAACAAGATCCGAGAGCCTGGTATGATAAACTCCTAAATTTCCTGATATCTAAAGATTTTACTAAAGGTACCATTTACGCCTGACCCCAATTCCACATAAGAATATCTGGAAGGACACTCTACTATTGGGCAAATATTTACGTTGAATGACATTATTTTTCTCCTCGTGTCTACTAACCTAAAATTTTCTAAACAATTGGAAAAATTTATGCATAGTAGATTTTGAGATGTCCTTAAATTGGGGTGAAATGCAATTCTTTTAAAAGACTTCAGATCCAACCAGATCGCCTATTTGGCTGGTAACTTAATCAATCAGGCCAAGTACTCTTTAGAGATACTTAAAAAAAAACATGGTAGGAAAAAGGTCAAAGCATTGGTACAAAAGTCAAACCAATGGCCTAAGAAACCCAAATTAGATACACAAGACTTGAGTGTACACCTCGTAATACCAAACTGACCTATCGTAGTAAAATACATGGTCACTCTACATCATGTATCTACAATCTAGTAGGACTAAACACAGAGTGCATAAGAAGCCGTAATGTAATTAAGCAAGATATCAAGCAGACCGACTCGAAAACCACCTCAAAGAGGTTAAAAAGATCTTTCTATACTAATGGTACCATGTAACCAATGGGACTCTGGAAACCGGAAGGATTCCCTGGCTTAAAACGTATATACGAGCATGTTTCGAGATGCCACGACATCTGAGGGTGCCCAGATGCAGAAATTTGATAATACTCCGCAAGAAGCACTTGTCTTCTTCTGGATGAAAACAATAACCTCTTCCTGGGGGAGGGGGGTTCAACGTAAGTTTAGGGAGAGTGGGGGGATTTCAGATGATTGTCAAAAAGAAGCAGGATTGCACGTGATCAACTAATCGTACACCTCTCATCAGGCACCAGAAGTTAAGTGAAGGCAATGAGTACTATTATATTTCAGTTAAGTTTTATGTTATCTTTTTGGATATGCCGTGATTGTTTTCATATTTGTTTCTTAGTTAATATCTGTATCCAATCACATTTTTGTGCGTTCATGTTGTCCAAGGTTGCATCACCTCGTCTATGTCAATGCAATGGTGGCATCGAGTGAAAAACATTAAGGCATTATGGCATTCAAACTACGAACATAAATACCATTGTCATTAGTGACTCTATACCCAACAAGGTTCGGCGTTTTTAAAAGCGAATCTCATGTAAACCCTAGTACAAAAGCCCTACCGTACCACAGCACTAATCTCCATACTCGAAATATCATGTTCAGTCAAGTGAACAGGGTTAAATAAATGTATTAACAATTTAGAAACTATGAGCGCTACTCTTGTCAGCATACACTGAATACAATTAGCTGATATGAGATTAACAAACAGACTTACCCGAAAGATAGGTTATCAGTATCTTGTTAGAACGATTGGTATGCGATGTATTGCTGCTAAGCATAACTGAGTTCTGACATCAGTGAATCTGCTTGCATATCTTCAATAACAACATCAACAACTCGTCACATCTATTTTCTAGCGAAAAAATATAAATACAATAATATAAACTTATCAAAACAGAAAAAATTACAAAATCAAAAATCATAATAAATGTCATCCCAAACAGAAACTCATTCTCCGACATCCTCTAGAACAATCTTAACATAGATAGCGTGCCTAGAATATGTCTATTTAACAAATCGAATGTCGCGGCCTGTAAAATGAGTTTCGAGCGCTAATGTAGTTATCAAGCTCTTCAAAAACATATGTCATACTTCTATTCTTCTATTATGACTTTTCTAATTGCTCTTCTAGATTTCAACCCTGCACCCTAGAACGACAAAATAAATTAAGACACTCAGTGCGCTCATATAAATCCTTTAACATTAAGACTAGTGAAAGTTGGGCCGTTCGTTAGGTCCCGATCCCCCGCAGAACCATAATGTGTCTATCACAACAAAGTTCTACACACAATTTATCAACCGAATCTTCTTTCACAGACTTTCATTAATCTTTTCAAAATTGTGTGTTCAACACTCCATCCCTTACAAAGTTTTACAAGACAATTCTTTTACAATTGGTGTCATTCTTAAAATGAGTCTATGTTTGAGGGGGAGTTTTTTGAAAAATAAAGTTTTAATGATTTTAGATACATCATAACACGACAATTCTTATGTATTCAAAACATTATTAAAAATCTCTTAATAACAAATTAGTAATAATAATGACTAATCAATAAATTATATGTTTTAAGATGAATAAGTGTTTGAGCACAATTTTCAAGAATTCTTCAATGACAATTCATAATCTTTCAAAATTGTGTGTTCACATTGCTAACTCTCTATTTATATTCATACTTATACTTGGTATCATTTTTTTGGTGTCAAACATATGCAAAAATTGAGGGGGAGTAAGTTAATGTTCTATATAATTCAATCTAATAATGTTTTTTTTCTCACAGAATATTCATGACAAATTTTAATCACAAGGTATTTCAAAAACTAAATGAATTAGTCTTTAAAATAAGGGAAGAAATGTAATTAAAATGTAATCTTTGAAATAATAAGTGATCTATTTGACTCAAAGTGCTTGATACTCTTCGAAAGAGGTTTTATGGTTTGAACTTATACCCAACAACATCTTAATTCACGACGATTCTGAAGTCATAAGGTGGTTAGTATTAGAGGTTATTTGTCCTTATTAACCAACCAGAACAGAGGGATTCTACCAAGGACACTCCATAGTAGAAATACCATCATATGTTATGATTGGAGATGAATGAGTATAAGGGAATAATGCCAACTAAGATTGAGCTAACACTGGAACAATCACAACAAGGTGTTAGTAATGACGTCTTGGTAAGCATTGAAGGGGTTGAAGAATTAAAAAGAAATGTATGGATAAAGGGTGAAAACAAAGCAGCCCTCCCTATACCTTAGGCAGAAACCGGGTCAATACATAATCTATCGGTTTTCACAAAGATGAATTCTGATATTGAAGACGACATCATGGACCCAGTGATGCAATGCACAACCCTCCACAGCCATTCGAGGTATTCTCTCACAAAAACTTCTCATTTGTCACGGAGACACACAAGACTTCTATTTACTTTCTCACTCCAGAGTAGTTTGATATTGAAATAGGTGGCAGTCTGTCCAGCTCCATTACTAAAAACCAAAACGCACTAATCGAGTCTAGAGCCAAGAGATCAATAAAATAAATCTCATTATGACACATTCCATTACAAACACTTGTTGAACATCAATAAGTTCACAAGCTATTAACAAGAGTCCTACGCATTATCCTTGTGATTTTTCTAGAACATCTGAGTGATACTTAAGTATTTACAGTGAAGATGGAAATCCTGCTTGAGCCAACATCAAACAAGCTCTTGGTAGGGGGGGTGGGGGGGGGTGGGGTGGGGGGGTGACTTGCGAGATTCTAATATGAATCAACTTATGTTCAACCTGGAAAGAAACGATGGTGCGATTCTATGTGAATCAAACTTGTTCTAATAAATGCATTTGACGTTTAATCAGAAAGATTAGTAACTATCATGATACACTCTTACCGTGTTGTCCTGCATTGAGATGCCCCGGTAACGAAACGCTAGTGCAAAACAAGCTGCAAACCCTGTCAAAAGATTCAATGAATCTATCTGATCATAGGAAATTATGTTAAATTGAAAGTAACGTGGAACCGTGGTTTAATGGCAACCTTATTTCGATGAAGTGACAAAGACACTCAACGACCATAGTATCTGTTGATTATCACTAACGTAAACTTGCAGGTTATACGGTGGTGGCGGTATCCCATTCCAGCTGAAGTCGGATTCATTACCACATGCTCATGCTCAAACTACAAAGACATACTATAAGCATCAAGATTCAAGAATCAAGAAAGCTCAAGAATTAAAGACAAAGACTTCCGCAAACTCTGATATTCAAGATCTTCCTTTAAGATATCAAGTCTATCAAGGGAGATTGTTAGCAAGCTTTCAAGATGATGCAAAGTATGAGCATGTTGGTCAAGACACAAGATCGCAAGGCGGCAAAGACGATCAAGACTAAAGGATAAAGATTTAAAGATCTCGGACATAAAGACGAAGTCGAAAGACAATGACAAAGGCTCAAGATCAAAGATCACATAGCATGAAGGAACAAGCCTACAACGTAGACAGAGACAAAGATCACAAGAGCTTAACGACAAAAGCAATCTCATTGATCTCACGAAGGAGTGTCACAATGAACTCACTTCGGGGGAGATTGTTAGCCTCAAATATTGAGTCGAACAAGGAAGTTCGTTCATTAAGAATATTAAGTCTCGGTCATTCAATTATGTAATGTTGTAATAGGCTAGAACGGGTAAACGGGCTCGTTTATGTAAGCTAATCGGTCACGTGTATCGGGCGTAAGCCCAAGTAATCCCGAGCCTGACCCGTAGTAATATCATAGGCGTGTAAGTATCATGGTTTAACTATAAATACCCCTCTCCAAGGATGGAGAGGGTGTTGGTTCACTTTGTAATTTTTCACATAGTTAATTCAACCATTCCATTTTTTCTCTCTACTTTCTCTCTCTTGTTTCTCTCTCTAAAACTTCTTCCTACTTCCTTCTTTTTCTTGTCATAATACAATTTACAAGTAAATGAAGTATAAGTTGATTATGGTTACCGACATTTTCATAATAACCATGATTATGAAAATAGGAACATGTGAGTGTGATTGTTAATGAAATTTGTGAAATTTAGATTTTGAAATTTTGTCAACATCATGATACTTAAACTTGAAAATCGAGTTGTCAAAACCATCTTTATATGAACAATCCAAGTTTTATGAAATAATCCAAATAAGTCTTGTCTTTAACTTATTGAATTTTCCTACTCATCATTTCCATGATCTTATTTGTTACTTTTATGGTATCTTGGCTTGTGACATCTATTTTATCAATTTCGTATTGCTTATTACTTAGATTCTTCACAACCTAAAACACCCAAATCCTAGTGATCGACCTCGGCTTACCATTCAAAACTAGCTACATACGGAAGGGTCATACTTGCCCGTGTGTTCTTAGCTTTATCTGGTAATTCGTGTTATAAATTTAAAACTAGTAGTCGCGAGACACATCAAGTTTTTGTCGCCGTTGCCAGGGATTTGTTTGTGTTGTTATGTGTTTTGAATCTCTGTATTTTGTTTTATATAATTTGTGCTTAATTTGGCTTGCGAAAAATCACCCAAAACCCACTTAGACGGAACCAGCCGCCCGGCTGGAACCTCAGATACTCGGCTGCTAGCTCATCGACCCAAAGAAATCATCCAGCCGCCCGGCTGGATAGCTCTGCCGGTCGGCTGGGAACTTCTGATAAAAAAACATTTTTTTTATTTTATAAAACCCGTTCTACCTCGTTTCTTCAGTTCGAGCCTTACCCAAAACCGTTCCTAGTTGTGTTTTGACTTGATTAAACCCCTGTTTGTCGAGAAAGAACTAACTAGCACCTTTTCGTTTGATCCTTGAAATAATCAAACCCGAAAGACGCGAACCAAACACCACCGTTTCAACCCCTTGTGCCAATTTCGTATTTCTATCTGCTCCAGTTTGATTCCAAATCCCGTGGTTAGAACCCGAAGTCATTCAAACCATCCAGTTTGATTGATTTGGTACAATTCATCGTTTGTGGTTTCATTTTAATTGTTCCTTACCTTTTTACAAAATAGTTTTTATAAAATTGTCTTTAGTATAAGAATTAAAAAAAAGAGTTAGATAGTTAGTCGATATAAAAAAATTGTATTGTTTAGTCATCTTGTTTGTTTTAATACTTTTGTCGTTATTTTAAAACGTATTTTTAGAAGAAAAAAAAGTCTATAAAAAAAGTCTATTGAAAAAAATTAGTTTAAGCCGTAGCTAGTTTATTTTTCTAAACTTTCTCGTATAATATAAAATAGTAAAAGTAATACTAGTAATATTTTTCTTATAGTAGTTAGTTTATTTTCTTTTACATTAAAAAAAATACTGATGACATCAAATAAGGTTACTTTTATAGCATCATTTATCCCATTTAAATAACCCACTGAGTATAATTATTGCAAAGAATTATTACTTAATCGTTAAATTGAGAATTGCCAGTAAATATTGGGTACATTGGTGAAGATTAGATAAAAGGCAGCATTCTTGGAGCTTAAACTAAGACATTTGACGCTTAAACTGTTCTTACAACTAAATACCGTATCCATTAAGTTGTAGAAAACGCATATCTGTGCCCCACATTCACTAAAGACCACAAAGGAAATAAGATCTAATATGCCGTATCCAGAGAATCCTATGCGCCATATTCAAGTTATGAAAATAAAATATTCTGGAAGATATCAAACGTGGTCCGTACTCCAAGAAACCCTCGATACGCACTATTGACCTCAGTCAATATGCCGTATCGACCTTTTTCCAGACCTTATAAATAGAAAACTCAAAAACGAGTTTTAAGTGTGCTAAATCATATTTTCGATAGCTAAACCGTAAAAGTTGATTTTCAGAAGAGAAGAAGAGCAGAAGAGGTCTTGCAACGTAATTAATTCTATAGGAAAGAACTTGTAATCTCTTATAATCTTGTAATCATTAAGTTTTTGGTATCATTCATTAACTCAGTTAGTTTACCTTGGCTAAATTATTACTTTTGTATTGATTATGACGTTTGAAGGCTAATACCTTCGGGTATTAGCCATTATTATGAAGATCTAAATGTTTGGTTTGTTTATCTCGATTGCTTAATTTATCGTTGATTGCTTGTTTATGTTTATCAGTTTATACTTGTTTACGTGCTTTTGTATGCGACCTATCATTCAACTTGATCTAGTGATACGGAACAAATAATCTAAATGCCGGGATGGCTCTCCATATAGTGAGTAATACATCTAGACCAATAGGATCACAAATAATAACCTATCCTTGCCCTTAGATTGTGAGCTTAGTTGGACCGGCAAGTGACCCTTGGGATCAACGAGTACGTTCTCAATTAATTGGTAAAGACTTGGTTAGTGGACTACTAGTGTATGAATTGCCTTTAAGCAGTAAGTGGGTAAAGTCTCTATGAGCTAGGGTTTAACAAGATCACCATTGCTTTAATCTCTAAGATAGATTATAATCAGCAAATAAGGATGCTTTATGCGGATACGTTTAATTGTGACAGAATTCTTCGTATCTAGGTCTTAGGAAGAAGTACCGCCTAAGTCTTAATAATGATATGCCGCCTCGAGATAAGTAGTCATTGCACACTAATATAAACAAACCAACATTCTGATTGGATTAATAATAGTTAATACAGTTTTCTTATATTTGGCTAGACCGCTCTTTTATCTTCTGTCAATTTGCTTGCATGTGTTTTAGTGTCTTAAGTTAATTTTAGTCACCACAAAACCCGTGCCAGTCTCTCAGGCTGAAAACCCCCTTTATTCGTTAGATTTAGGATTAACATAGGTTTAGCATAGGCTTAACTTAGAATAGAACTAACTTAGTTTTGATACAAAAATTATTAATAACTTGAAAGGATTGTTTCTCGCTCTTAGTGTATCGACACCCTAGCTTACCACGAAAACTTCCATCGGACCGAGTACATGCCCGTTAAATGTGTTATTTTTGGTAATGTAGGCAAAATATAATGTAAAGATTGAAAACATAAAATCACACCCCTAACTACAACACATCAAGTTTTTGGCGCCGTTGCTGAGGATTGAAAATTTAATCTTGATTTTTATTTGATATTTTAGTTTTTAGCATTAGATTAGATCTAACCACTAGGATTAGTGTAATTTAGAATAGTTTATATTTCTGTTTATTTGCTTATTGTGTTTGTGTAATATGGCGTATTCAGTTCACTGAATACGACGTTTAATAACGGTTCTCTTTCCTAGCAAGTTTATTACAGGATGGACAACCCAAACATTTACTTTGGAAGAATACATATGTTGAGAAGAAAAGTCCCGTCGGCGATGGTAAGTGTATAATGGGAGAAACTGCTATGTATGTTATAAGATATGGTATGATGAAGTTCAGGACCTTAGATCAGTTGAAACCGAATTCCCAGCTATAGTCTTTAATGATGAGTTATCATCTGAAAAAACACTCTCTTGTGAATCCACGGTAAGTTCTCTTAACAACAATGAAATTGACTTTAGAATATCATTTGACGAATCCGACGATGAAGATTACACGGTAGTTTTTGACAAAAACTCGTTTTCTTATTAAAATATTTTATGGTCAATGTTTTGAATACGCATTCGAAAAAATGTTAATGAAAAGTCGATTATGCCTTTCTTTCCATCACCCGAGGCCTAGGGCAGTTGTTTTGATGATTTTACATTCTTTAAAGATTTTGAGAATGAATTTCCAACCATTGTTTACAATGATGCTCTAACATCTAAATCAGATTTCTTAACTAAACCCACTTTAAGCCCTCAAAATATCGATGAATTTAATTTGAAAGATGAAACATCATTGTCCAAATATGATAAAGTGGAACAAAATGTTTTGTACTTTAATGATCTATTTCCTTTCAACATAATCTATCTCGATGATCTAAAGTCGGATAAGGACAATGATAATAATGAAATCGATATAATACAGTCTTCGGGGGGTAATGTAAATACACAAGGGCAGTCTCTGGAAGCAAGTCACAATAAAATCGATAAAATTTTCATTATGGAAAGTTTTGTCATGGAATTGGATGTTAATATCATGGCTTGGAATTGTCTTGAAAACGGGATGCTACTAAATCTTATTAAGAATTTATACATGTCGTTTGGCATCCCATTTGACCCTAAACGGTATCATAAGGATGGTGTTTACACAAGAATGTTACGGAGGCCAAGGTACGTTTTCTTTACTTTGTTTGAATTAGGAAAATTGGTCTTCAAGAACGGATACGACGTATTAGGTAAACACCTATATGGCGTATCTATTATTTTTAAACTTATGTTGACTAAGTCAACAAAATTGCCCAATACGGCATATTGGACAAAACCAATACGGGTATCGATGTTTGGGTATAAAAGCTCAACTGATACGCCGAATTGAGCTTTTTACACACACAACTACTCTCAAACACGTTTTACCGCAATCAAAATCTTGGAAATCATTTTTTCTTGTAATCGTTCTCATCTCTGTTATAGTTATACGGTAATATGTTCTTCCCTTGCCCTTTGTTTTTATTTTTCGACTTGAATTAGAAATAAGGTTAGGGTTAGGGTTTCGATTATAGAATTTGATGAAATAGTTTTTACGCCATGTGCTTGTATCCCCTTTAATTCCCTGCAAATAAGTAAAGAGTTTTAGGATTTGATAATGGGGTCAAATAGTAGAATTGAAAACCCTTTTCCGTTTTGTAAATCAGAGCATACGACGTATCCACTAACATGGGATATGGCGTATTGACTCAAATTCACCCAATTTTAAAACATCAATATGATGTATTCAACAAAATATTGTTTCACAAAATGATACAAATCGTTACAACCAATGGCATCAATTCTACTAACTGAAGATTCAGTTTAGTGATTACAGAATAAAAGATACTACTAATGAAACTAAACTACTAAGAGTCACGAGGTGGAGATCCTTGTGGCTCAGATGGTGAAGTCTCCTCATGAGTAGGTGAATCATCATTATCAGTAGCAGGAGCAGTGGCGGCATCACGTGCGGCAATATACGGATCCCTAGGATCCTCATGAATAACTGGAGCCAATAGAGCCTCAGGTAGAGCATATGGCGGCTCTTGATACTGCAGACGCGGTGGTAATAGATTCTCAACCGCAATAGACCAACGCCTCACATGATGGTAATGCCATGTCGCATGATCCAACTCTCTCCAAGCAGCTCTAGTACGGTTCTCACTACAGTCTAACATCATCCTCAATCATTTGTTCTCTGCATGCACATCATCCTCCTCAATATGCCGAACCCTGCGATGAAGTGCATCCAGATCACTCCTAATGTGACTCGGAGTGAGATCCTCGGGGTCATGACCAACAGCGGCAGAAGATGATGATGATCCTGTCCAAACCTGAGTGTCAGTGAAGAGTCTCTTAAGTGGTGTTAGTCTGCCAGTACCGACGGTAACAGCCTCAGGTTCAGGATTAGCAGGAACAGGAGGTGGTATAGGTGCAACCTCAGCCTCGGCCTCAGCCTCAGCCTCAGCCTCAGCCTCCTCAAACTCAATCTCAGACTCGGAGTCAGATAACCTTTTGTTTACTCTCATCTTAACAGTAAGATACGCCTAGAAAAACCAATAGAGTCAATCCTTTAGGAATAACACCAACTATTTGTTTCGTTACACTTTACACCTTAGCCTACACTGTTAGATTAAGTCCATTTATCAATTGCTAGTTGCTTAAAGTGTAAAGTATGTATTTCCTGAGTCTTGTGTCAATTTTTTTATCTTTGGTATGGTTGGGAAGAAATTTTCACATTGCAAATGGGAATGTATAAAGTAGTCAAAACTCATGTATTTTTACTACCAACACAATTATTGGTACGTTTAAAGAATGAAGAATTATCGAAGGAATTATCCATAGTTATTATAAACATTAAGATGGTGAAATTACAACGATTTTCGCAGTTAGTATCCAAAAAAAATGAAAACATTAGAAAAATTGCAACAAAAAAGAGTAGGAAAGTTCGAAGATAAGTGTTTCGCAAAAGCTTAAACCGAAGGAATTATATGAAGGATCGATTATTCGTTGATACGTATTATAAGTCAACGATGTATAGTTTTGTATAAAGTGGTAGATATCGCCACTTGTCTTGTAAAAGTATGTAAACTATGGGATGATTGGGAAGTTGACCGTTACAGGAACGCCAACTTAGGTTGTTGTTTTTTATCAATGATCAAGACGCTTATAAATAGTTGTGTCTTTTTCATGGTAACGGTCGGAAAAAAGTGTGAAGCAACTTATACCTTATTTGTTTTGGACTTAGTCTATTTGTTTCGTAATTTTTATTTAAAAACATCTGTTTCCTTCTAAAGAAAATTTCAGAGTAATTAAAAACATAACGTCCCACAGGATCGGTTCCAAATTTCATAACCATAAGTTATTCCAAAACATGGATGATTAGTTTGATAAAAAAGGAACAAAATAATGTTTCTTTAAAACTTTAGCGGAGACCTCCCTCGTAGCAGCATCTTCCCTTGGTTACCTGAGATAAAACATGCCTTAAAAAGTCAACAAAAATGTTGAGTGATCCATAGAGTTGTTAAGTGATAAAAAGGAACACAAAGTTTAGTTCATCGAGTGACTGTTGTTCGGACAAGCCATTAAATCTATGTTGCCTATTGCAATGAGCTCATGACACCGAGCCTTAACATAACACAATTTGTATGGAATCAGCTTGCCCTTACTAGGTATTATTGCCTTATACCTAAATTCTAAATACAAATTGTTCGTTGACTGGGTGCTCGAAAGGATTCGATTCATACCCCCGGACAGGGCTGTCAAACCCAATAGATCTATTTATTTGTACTAGCGCTCACCCATTATAGGCAATTAACAGTTCATGATGTTAGGGTCTTTTGGCAATAGCTACTCATGCAATTAATCTCATATTCGGGTCCAGCATACCATAAAATTTCTTGTGTTCAGTTTATAAAACAAGCATGTATCTCCCTCGCGGGGTTTATAAATACAGTTTAAAAGTTGAAAGGCGAGGCTATGAACTCACCTTAGTCAAGTTTCGGATAATAGATTCACGCCCGAACGACCCTAATGATGATTCGCCTATCCTGACCTATAAGATATTGGTCCGTGATCAGAAGAAATAAAGATCGAGTGTAAAATGCATAAATTGCATAAGTAAATAAATATATTTACTACACACATATATATATAATTACATATTATGGAATCCACATGAACGCCCTAAGTTTTATTAATTAAGACGCTTATAATAATTGTATTTCTCTCGGTATTAATTCACGACGCTTTTCCGAAAAGTTTCTATTTTTGGCAGGTTACTATTTTAGGAAAGTTTCTATTTTTAGCAGGTTTATATTTTAGGAAAGTTTCTATTTTTAGCAGGTTTATATTTTAGGAAAGTTTCTATTTTTAGCAGGTTTATATTTTAAGAAAGTTTCTATTTTTGGAAAGTCCATTTATGGTAAGATATGAATTACCGATTAATAGAATGTTAAGTTTCCGACAACTCCCGACACGCCAATAATATATATATACTTATCCATATTTCCTTGTTTACCTTATGACTATATACATAATTACATATATAAAGTTTCTATTTATAGACTTACTATTTTTAGATGTAACCGAAACGTACCCAATAATATATATATCGCCCAATTATTTCCGTTAACATTTCATAAGCTCAAACGGACTCTAAAACGCTCAAATTTCCAATTTTTAACAAAAATCAGCAACCAACCCATTCCTTTATAAGTTTTTAACTTTTTATTATACTTTGCCAAATCTGACCCGTTTCAAAAACGACCCATTAAAACACATTTTCACATCTCGGACTCTAAAGTACCTGGACGTAAAACGACGTTCCGGACAACTTTTTAGTTTTGGCCGAGACCCGGAAATCGACAGAAATGGACGAAAATACCCTTGCATCAGGTCTGATGCAGTTTATTAAAAATGAAAAACCCCGATTTTGCCTTAGCGTTTAGACCCATTTTTACTTGATTCTAGACTTAATCGACCTCGCGGGGCAGTAAAACGGCCATCCGAACAACTTTCGTGTTTTGGCCGAAGGCCGAAACAGACTAGAAAATGACGAAAAAGCCCCTTCAAAATCCTGACAGCAACTAATTATACCCCAAAAACTGGATTTTTACGACTATTTCTAGTTTCAATTTGCCATAGAATCTTCGTTTTTAAGAGTTAGAAGGCGATCCATACATGAAAACGATCGTCTTGGCAAGCTCTACCATAATCTTAAACAAGTTTTTAACTTTATCATTTTTACGACATCAAAACATGGGCTTTAATTTTCTGCAGAAAATAACTCACTACAAAACTATGCCAAACACTATTTTCATCACACCCTTACTTCACAAATACCCTTAGCTAGCCTATCTCCATCCACTATCATAACCAACTAGTGTCCAATACCTCAATATAAATTTAACACTATTCCAAGGGATTCCATAGTATATAAAAATAAATATAATGCACAAAAATAAAATATATAAAGATTCATGAGAGATTAGAGATGCTCACAACACTAGAAAAATGCAAGATAACAATCGACACGATCTCCCTCCTTGTTCCTTTGATTTTGCCGAAACCCCCAAACACCCCAATAACCAATTCTTAAATTTTCAAACAACCCAAAATCTTGCCTAGGTACTAGTCTTCAATCCCTTAACTTAATCTTCACCCCAAAACTTCAAGAGACAAGAAAAATAAAGATTTTAATAAATCTTTTGCATGGTGATTTTGACTTGTAGGATTGATAAAGGTTAATGTAGGATTAATGTAGTTGATTGTAGGAGTGTGTAGTAGTGATTAGAAGTAATTAAGATACCCCTAGAAAAACCAATAGAGTCAATCCTTTAGGAATAACACCGACTATTTGTTTCGTTACACTTTACACCTTAGCCTACACTGTTAGATTAAGTCCATTTATCAATTGCTAGTTGCTTAAAGTGTAAAGTATGTATTTCCTGAGTCTTGTGTCAATTTTTTTATCTTTGGTATGGTTGGGAAGAAATTTGCACATTGCAAATGGGAATGTATAAAGTAGTCAAAACTCATGTATTTTTACTACCAACACAATTATTGGTACGTTTGAAGAATGAAGAATTATCGAAGGAATTATCCAGAGTTATTATAAACATGAAGATGGTGAAATTACAATGAGTTTCGTAGTTAGTATACAAAAAAAACGAAAACATTAGAAAAATTGCAACAAAAAAGAGTAGGAAAGTTCGAAGATAAGTGTTTCGCAAAAGCTTAAACCGAAGGAATTATATGAAGGATCGATTATTCGTTGATACGTATTATAAGTCAACGATGTATAGTTTTGTATAAAGTGGTAGATATCGCCACTTGTCTTGTAAAAGTATGTAAACTATGGGATGATTAGGAAGTTGACCGTTACAGGAACGCCAACTCAGGTTGTTATTTTTTATCAATGATCAAGACGCTTGTAAATAGTTGTGTCTTTTTCATGGTAACGGTCGGAAAAAAGTGTGAAGCAACTTATACCTTATTTGTTTTGGACTTAGTCTATTTGTTTCATAATTTTTATTTAACAACAATTTATTTCCCTTTCCTAATCATTAACCTTTGGTTTTACGTGAATAAGGATGTGATCGAATATTGTTGTCCCAGGAGTAAGAATACCTCTTGTTGGATCCCACTTCAATAGATCGAATTCCTTAAGCTTGTTTAAGGTTTAGTTATATTAGATA
>BQNB010118617.1:0-16073 GCA_026074375.1 Tanacetum coccineum | reverse complement strand
TTTTTCTCATTTTTTAATTTTGTATTTTTGTTTTTATAAAGGTTTTATAAAATGAAAATCTTTTTGGCTTTTCTGATTTTTATATTTTTATCTTTTGTTTTTATAAAATATATATATAAGGAATATATATATATATATATATATATATATATATATATATATATATATATATATTTTGTTTTTTTGTTTTTTTTTGGTTTTTCTGAGTAATATTATATACATATGATACAAAGGATATTCGAATAGGTACCAGCACTATTCGTCAACGTCATCTGCCAACTTTTTCAGAGTGTCCAACGTAAAACTTCGCATACCCAGCTTGTTGATTATAAATTCAATTCTTTCTCGGCCAAGAGCTTTAGTAAAGATGTCCGCCAATTGATACTCCGTATTGACAAAGTAAAGTTCGATCACACAATTTTCAACATGTTCTTTGATGAAGTGAAATCTGATGTCTATATGCTTGGATCTGAATGTTGAACGTTGTTGCAGCATAAGGCAATAGCGCTCTTGTTATCACAGTACATTGGAATTTTATTGAATCCATAGCCATAGTCGGTAAGTTGTGATCTCATCCAAAGGACTTGAGCACAACAACCGGACAAAGCAATATATTCAGCTTCCGTACTGGATATTACAGTGCTTTTCTGCCTTTTAGACGACCAGCTCACAAGTCTATCACCCAAAAGTTGTATACTACCGGATGTGCTACGGCGTGTATCTTGACAACCAGCATGATCCGCATCTGCAAATGCTGTTAGTATAAAGGAAGAATCCTTCGGATACCAAAGTCCCCGATGTACGGTTCCTTTTAGATATCGAAAGATCATTTTTACCACATTTAAGTGCTTTTCGGTAGGCCGAGCCTAATACCGGGCACACATGCATATAGTATTGTACGCGTTTGCTTTTAAACCCTACGGGCTATAAGATTACAAGGAGGGTGCAATCATACCACGATAGTGTGATGGATTCTTCAGCTTTCCCTGACTTTTATCCTTCTCAGTTTGGACTTTCTCCACCAGGGGTAGTATACCACTGGTTCACAAGGATTCAAAGCCATATTTTTCTTTAGTGATTCAAGAGCATATTTAGATTGGTTTATGAAGATGACTATGGGACTTTGAGAAATTCTTATGTCCTCCCGTCCTAAAGGAAAAATGAATTTTTACCATCATCGACATCTTGAAATTATTGACAAATTATTTTAGCGAAATAGATCACAAGTGCTAGGAGTTTGATGCAGCAAAGATAAATATCATCAGACATAGTTTGTACCAGTAGTAGTTTCCTTTCCCTTTCCTCCTTGGATGAACAGTTGTAGGATTCCACTGGCCTTTTGAGAAGGTCATTTGGATATCAGGTTTGAGGACTAACATATCATACCATGCGCGTGGAGCTTGTTTCAACCCATAAAGAGCTTTCTTAAGCTTGTACACTAGTTAGGTTTGTTTGGATCCACAAATCCGTCCGGTTGGCTAACATAAACCTCTTCTCGCGGATTACCATTCAGAAACGCAGTCTTCACATCCTTTTGATAGATGGACATGTTCATTATGAGGCAGCAAACGCTAGAAAAAATTCGTTATTATAGCCTCTAATCTTGCAACCAGATGCGAAGGACTCTTCAAAATCGATTGCTCTTCTTGACGATAACCACGAGCGACCAACCGAGCCTTGTTTTTCAGAATACCTCCTAACTCATCAAGCTTAACCTTATAGATCCACTTAAGAGTGATGACAAATGCTTTATCAGGAGGAGGAACAAGTTCCCAAACTTCAAGATGTTCAAATTCATGAAGTTCCTCTTGCATAGCTTCAATCCAACATGCTTGAGTTAATGCGTATTTGTAGTTCTTAGGTTCGACTGATGTGAGAAATGCATCATAGTAGCAGAATAAGGCTTGTTCATGGATTTGTAGTCGTGTGGAAACTGGTCTGCCGGGATCATCTATTATATTCTCAAGTGGGTGATCCTTAGTCCATTTGCGATTGTGTTCAGAAACTTGGTGATCGGAAGGCACAATTGTATGAATAACATCCGATGATGAGGATTGATCAGAAGGAACTTCTGGGCAAATTGGAATACCAAAGTACGGATCATTACCCATATGTGCAACTTCAATATCATGACTATCTTCTTCAACATCATGAGAACTAATAGGATTTTGAGTTTCTTGTGTTGTATGAGAGTTACTTGGTGATGGTGCATCTTGATCAACTGTAGTTGAGGAAGGTGAGCCCGTTGATACAACATGTTCATGTGCAACTATTTCAAGAACAGGAGCAATGACTTTTGGTACTCGTAAATCAACATAAGGTGGGGGATTAAGTGACTCATCAAACATTGGTTGAAACAACAAATCCCAGTCAGATCTCGAAGGTGGTACAAATGGTGTTGAAGAAGGAGGGTTTGGTACGAGTCCTGAACTGATTGTTACAGGGAGTTTATCTCATGAAGTCGGGGGGTTCATGACACTGCTGTGCTGTGTTTCAGTAAGCCATCGCGGTCAGCTCATCAAAGTCAACATGAATGGTTTCAATTATTCGTCCTGGTTCGTCTGGTATAAAATGGAATGTTTCTTGTGGTGTGCATATCCAATGAAAAATACCAATGTCAGCCTTTCGGTTTCTTGTAACTTGCCCAAATTCTCGCTATCATTCGTTGGGTAGCAGAGTGCACCAAACACATGTAGATACGATAGATCGGGAGGTTTGTCGTGTAAAAGCTCGTATGGTGTTTTACCATGACGGCGACGTATCATGGAACGATTTTGGTATTAACAGGCTTGTTGGCAAGCTTCGGCCCATAGAAATAAAGGAGCTTTTTGCATGTATTAAAATAGTGTAGCTGCTTCAATTTGCGTACGATTTCCGTATTTCAACAACAACCGTTTTGTGTGGAGAGCGTGCAAGGCATGTTTCATGAGAGATGACCAACCTTCTCAATTATTCACGCAAAATGTCTGATTAACAAACTCAGTTTCCATTATCTGTTTATGATGCCGACAAACGGTTTTCCTTATCCGTACTTGGATCATCTTCAAAAAGTTGATAAATAACAAGCTGGTGCCTCTCTTTTGATCGTAACATTTACCCATGTAAATCGAGAGTAGTCGTCGACAATAACGAGGATGTACTTCTTTCCATTGACACTCGCGACACGCATTGGTCCACACAGATCCATATGCAACAGATAGAGTTTTTTCTTGATTGGTGTCCTCAGATTTGGGTTTGTGGGGTTTCTTTGAACTTTTGCCTAGTGCACATGCAGATATATAAGTGATCCTTTTTAAACTTGAGCATAGGGAGGACTGGATGAGTCCATGTCTTGCAAGATGATTAATTAGGCAAACCTACGTTCAGGTGAGACAGTCGACGATTGCCATTAACCAGGACTTGGTTTTAGATGCCTTTGACAATAGACAAATGGGAGAGGATGCCATCATATTCCCAAGTGAGAGTGTATAAAGATTATCCCCTCGAGATCCCGTCAATAAATCAACACCTTCTAGATTACGAATGAAGCATGTGTGTTTCGAAGAAGCCACTTCGAGATTGGAATCAATAATTTGTTCCAACAGAAATTGTTTATGCCAAGTCCTTCAACGTAATAAACCTTTGATAAATAGTAACTATCTCAATCTGATAGTCTCATAATCCCAATTATCTTTTGCATCTTGATCATTTCCGGATTTGACTGTACCCATAGAATTTACTAATGAAATTGTGAGTTGAGAGCGATCTCAAGTCATGTGCTTTCGAGCAACCGGGGTTCCAAATACCAGAGGAAGATTTGGAAAACCTGCCATTCATTAAGAGAGTAGTTGGAAGATTGGTTTTTGTGGATCCCATGATTTATTGGGTTCTGGTTAGTTAGCAGACATTGGTTTAATAACCTTAGTTTTGCTAACGGACTCAGTATTCTTATCCTTCCTAGGTTTCCTTGAGTATACCAATTTAACCACAGGTTTGGGTGGTTTAGATTCTAGAACTATTAGTTTCCTAGAAGGCACTGTTAATACAGACATAATCAAAATTATCTTGTTTCTTGGAATTCTGACAGACTGCTATCCATTAACTTTACTTGTACCATTCCTTTTATTCAAACTGATTTAAAGTTCCTGGGTGAGCTTCTACTTTATTCTTCGAATTACTACTTGGTTGTTTGACTGAACATCCTATCATTCCTGGTATTGCTTGAAGGCTGTAATCCGCTAAGCAATAGTAGAAAGTTCTTACGCAAGTAGGAATGCAAATACGACTTGTTAGAACTATGTTTGAAGTCGAGTCTGTTTTTGTGTTTTCTGTGGATGTGAGTGATTCGGCAAACCTAACTTTCTTGTCCTTTTTCCTCGGTGTGACCTCAACTAATTGAGGACCAAAATTGTTGATGCTAGGGCAAGATCTACTTATGTGTGAAAGCAAATCCTGAATGACTTTGGTATACCTAAAGGCAGACTCTAAAAGTGAATCTTGAGGATAATTCGCTTTTACATGTTCCAGGCTGTATCCCTAAGCGACCAATGTTCTTCATGGGTATGCTAATATACGAGGACACTTTGTATGGTGAGCAAAGTCCTTTTATTCAACAATTTGGGCGTGATTGGTTCCATATTATCCTTAGACACTTTTGGATCAACAGAGTGGGTCTCAGTAGCCTCCTTATCTAACGCTTTTCCTTTAAGTTTCCTTAACTTATTTTTTAGGGCTGCTATGACCAAACCTTGTTCCTGAAGTTTTGCATTTAAATCAGAAATTTCCCCAGACTTTATATTGACTTGTTTAATTAACGCATCACATTGTTCTTTTGATTGAACACGTTTTGGTTTAATCGATCATACACTCGTTCGGTCCACACTATCATACACTCGTTCGGTCCACACGATCATACACTCGTTCGGTCCACACGAGTGAACACTCGTTCGGTCCACATTATCATACACTCGTTCGGTCCATACGAGTAAACACTCGTTCGGTCCACCTTATCATACACTCGTTCGGTCAACATATGGTCCCTGATGTTTTAATCTCTCATACCTATAGACTTAATTTAGCAAAATACAAGTAGCACATATGGTCCCTAATGTTTTCGTTGGGTAGCAGAGTGCACCAAACACATGAAGATACGATAGATCGGGAGGTTTGTCGTGTAAAAGCTCGTATGGTGTTTTACCGTGACGATGACGTATCATGGAACGATTTTGGGTATAACATGTTGTGGTAACCGCTTCGGCTCATAGAAATAAATGAGCTTTTGCATAAATTAACATAGTGCGGGCTGCTTCAATTAGCGTTCGATTTCGTCTTTCAACAACACCATTTTGCTGTGGAGAGCGTGCAACTGATGTTTCATGAGAGATGCCAACCTTCTCATAATATTCACGCAATATCTGATTAACAAACTTAGTTCCATTATCCGTTCTGATGCGACGGACAGTTTCCTTAAGCCGGACTTGGATCATCTTCAAAAAGTTGATAATAAAAGTTGGAGCTTCATCTTTTGATCGCAAACATTTTACCCATGTAAATCGAGAGTAGTCATCGACAATAACGAGGATGTACTTCTTTCCATTAACACTCGTGACACGCATTGGCCCACACAAATCCATATGCAACAAATAAAGTTTTTCTTGATTGGTGTCAGGGAGACCTCGAACAAGTCCATGTCTTGCGAGATGATTGATAGCACCAAAGTTCAAGTGAGATAGACGACGATGCCATAACCAAGACTTGGTTTTAGAAGCCTTTGACAATAGACAAATGGGAGATGACGCCATCATATTCCCAAGTGAGAGTGTATAAAGATTATCCCCTCAAGATCCCGTCAATAAATCAACACCTTCTAGATTGTGAATGAAGCATGTGTGTTGACGAAAAGCCACTTCGAGATTGGAATCACAGAATTGTCCCACAAAAAATAGATTATGCCCAAGTCCTTCAACGTAATAAACCCTTGAAATAGTAACATTCCCAATTTGATAGTCTCCATAACCCATTATCTTTGCAACTTGATCATTTCCGAATTTGACTGTACCCAAGAATTTACTGATGAAATTGGTGAGCTGAGAGCGATCTCCGGTCATGTGCTTCGAGCAACTGGAGTCCAAATACCAGAGGACGATTTGGACAACCTGCATTCATTAAGAGAAGTAGATGGAACATTGGTTTTTGTGGATCCTCAGGATTTACTGGGTTCCTGTTTGTTAGCAGATATTGGTTTTATAACCTTAGTTTTGCTAACGGACTCAGTATTCTTATTCTTCCTAGGTTTCCTTGAGTATACCAAATTAACAAGGTCTTGTGTGATTCAGATTATAGAAACTATTGGTTTCCTAGGTAAGGCACTTTCGATTAGTAGTGGTTAATCCTAGTTAAAGGCACGCATTTAATACAATAGTGAAGGTCCGAACGTGTAGGTCTCCATATATTTCTTTCTTAGTGAACACTTTTCCTGTTGGTTTCCAAATCTCTTTCTTAGATTTTCTCTTCTTAGGTTTAGCACGAAATTTCACATCATTCATAGAATTAGAAACACACAAATTATCAGAAGACATGCAATCATCACCGTTAATACAGACATAATCAGAATTATCATGTTTCTTGGAATTCTGCACAGACGCAGATCCATTAACTTTAACAGTACCATTCCTTTTATTCAAACTAGATTTAACGTTCCTAGGGTGAGCTTCTACTTTATTCTTTCTTAGATTGACGTTTTTTAGATTTAGCACGAGATTTCACATCATTCAAAGATTTAGAAACACACAAATTATCAGAAGACATGCAATCATTACTGTTAAGATAGACAAAATCAGAATTATCTTGTTTCTTGAGATTCTGCACAACCGCAGATCCCTTAACATTAACAGCACCGTCTTACTCCTGTAGAATGCAACAAGTCGAGGCTGATTTTGTGTTTTCTGTGGGTGTGAGTGATTCGGCAAACCTAACTTTCTTGTCCTTTGTCCTTGGTATGACCTCAATTGTGTGAAAGCAAATCCTGAATGACTTTGGTATACCTAAAGGCAGACTCTAAAAGTGGATCTTGAGGATAATTTGCTTTTACATGTTCGACTATATCCCTAAGGACCAAAGCTTCTTCCTGGGTATGCTTAATATACGAAGAGTGAGCAGTCCTTTTGTTCAACAATTTGGGTGTGATTGGTTCCATGTTATCCTTAGACATGTTTGGATCAACAGAGTGGGTCATATCTATCGCTTTTCCTTTAAGTTTCCTTAACTCATTTTTTAGGGATGCTATGCCAAACCTTGTTCCTGAAGTTTTGCATTTAAATCAAAAATCTCCCTAGACTTTATATTGACTTGCTTGATTAACGCATCACATTGTTCTTTTGATTGCACACGTTTAGGTTTAATCGAAATCATAATGTTGTTTATAAGTCTGTTTATCAAATGCTCTTGTCTCAGAAACAAGTTTTGTCACTCCTATGTTCCAATTCAATGTTAATGTCTCTATTTCATCCAGTCCATTTGACTGAACTAATCCCTCCACATTCTAAGGACTTAATTGCACTTTCACCTTGCCAATACTGTGTCTTTCGCTGATACTCGCCTTCAATTCACTTACTTCGAACAAGTTGGTAAAACTCGGAGCAGATTGATTTAAAACACTGTTTTCTTGTTGAAAAATTTCTTGATTAAGTTGTAATCGGCTTCCAAAGTGATGCAATGTTTTTCAAGAGTTGTAAAACACATGCAAAATATCTAAGTTTCTTTATAACAAAATCCTTTTCTGACAAGCTCAGTCTGATTCCTAGACACTTTTTGACATTCGTCACAGTTTCACCACAAGCATTCACAGACAAAAATCCCACAGTCTTTACAATTCCTTATCAAAGGCTTGTGCCAAAATTCGTTCATTTTCACTCAAACTTGATTCATTTTAAACTTCGAAAGTTCTAGACTCCAGCGATGTTGTTCGACAGCCTGTTCCATTTGATAAAAGACTTTGGACATCTGTCAAGTTTTCTTCAAACAAGTATTTGGTTAAAGTTATTGAAGAATCTTTCAATTCTTTTATAAACGAAAAGATTTCATCTCGAAAACAAGCCTTTGTATGTTCAAACCCCCACGTGCCCTCAGTGATAGCTGTGGCAGTGGTTCTTTCTTTGACAACCTGATCAAAGCCTTTGTATGTTCTTTTATAAACGGAATGATTTCATCTCGAAAACAAGCCTTTGTATGTTCAAACCCCCACGTGCCCTCAGTGATAGCTGTGGCAGTGGTTCTTTCTTTAACAACCTGATCAAAGCCAGTAAGATGGCGTTTAAGCTTTTTCAAGCTAGTATTCACCATACTTACTGTAGGAAGTTCTTTTGGAACCTCTACTATGACGGTTGCGGAAGAATGAGATGGGTCTAAAGGTGGGACCGAAGTCGCTTTCCAATAGGCATGTTCACTATATAAATCAGTTTGTCGAACAAATCGTTTGTAGTAATCGTTATTAAGAATATCATAATTAATGGGTTTCGTGTTTATTTTATATTTCAGAAACAATGGATCTTGTTCTTTCAAAAGCATTTTTGAACGACTCTTTTCATTTAGCTCTAATGTTTCATCAGAATCAGGAACGTCATACCGCTTTGGCTTTGACTCCCGAGCTTTCTTTATACTGAGGGGTTTTTCAAAACCGATAGCTTGTTTCGAGGAATGATCATAACAAGTTTTGGAGTTAGTCAGCATACGAACAGTTTGCGCAGATTGACCTCTTTTGATCATGATAGTTCGCAATTGCTTAATTTTTCTTTTTCTAATCTCAATTTCTCTTTCAAGATTCTGTTTTCTCTTCAAATTTTCACTTATTTTGGAGTTCAAAAGTGTTTTTGATTAACAATCCTTTTCTTGCCCCTTGTTCGAAAAGAATTTGCTTAAGATGACAACCTCGGCAAACTGTTCATTTGATCTGAAAAACTGTTTTTTCAACATTTATGCTTTCTTCCAAATCGTATACCTCTTCTTTGTAATCTGACAAGCTCGGTATTCAAGCTTTATTACAATGGTGCAATGGGTCACTTGGTACTCAATTGGTCAAACAGTAGACAATACAAACATTTGTTGAGCAAAGAGTTAGAATTTGAACAGTTTCCTGTTGTGTTTCACTCAGATACTTAGAAAAAGGATGCTATTGCTATCACTGATTATGTCCAGTTTCTGACTGACATCACATCATTAGAATGTTCAGAAGACGTCATGATCTCTCACTTTGATTGTATAAGTTATAGTTCAGATTAATCTATGAATGTGTAACTAGTGAGTGCATCTGAGCACTCTTGAGAGATTGCCATAGAGCAATCTTGCTGAGTGAGTTTCATCACAATCAGAGTTAATGCATCCAGATCATCGCTTATAAGTCAGCATAGTGGTAATGATTGTCAGAGAGGTTTGATTATCATGAAGTCTGGAACCTGCCAAAAATGCATTTTCAACCCTGTTAAAGCTTGACCACTGGCTTGGCTTGAACCAACAACACCTTTATCATTGAACCATGTTTCATCCCTTTTCCTCTTGGGCTTAGTACACTGCTTGGCAATATGACCCTCCCCTTTGCAATTGTAACAGATGACAGTCCGTTGTTTCCCCGTGTTGCTTCCACTTGCACCAGGTGTGTATTTTCTCATTGTTCCAGCAGCATAAGTAGTTTGTCTCCCCTGAACAAGTTGCATAGTTACTTTTCCATCATAGATGGTAGCTTGTTAACGAGGGTTTGGCGAAGTCCTTAGCTGATTGTTGGTAGTAGGATACCAGGATGTGACAACAGCAGTTAAGAACGACATCATGTGATAAATCGAATCAATTGGATCATCCCCTTTCTGGAACACTAGAACAACTAGACTGGAGTCTGGTTGGGAAAATTCAGGTTGTTGCTGTTGATAGGCTGTGGGAGCATATTCCAATTATAGGATTAATGGTTATGGAGAATAAACATTGTGGTGAATGGTGGATTGGTACTCATTTGATGGATAAGTGATTGAAATAGGTGTTGAGTGATTGGTTGTGAATTGTTGAGTCTGATAAGGTGTAACAAACTGTGAAGACTGATATGGTGAAACATGAAGTTGAGATAGGACTTTGGGTGTAGTGTGTTGATGAGATGTATGTTTGGACTGAGTTAATTGGTGAGATGCAACTAAAGCAAGAGGATCGGAGTTGCGTTCATGCATCAAACGAACTTCATTTGCATGTCTTTCATGTTGTTGCAGGTTTGCATTGAAGCAGGATCAACATTTGGTAGTGTGCATGTCTTTAACTATTTTTCATTAGTTACAAATTTGTCTCCAATCAACAGGAAAAGTGTTTATGAACTTGGTGTTAACTTGAAACCTCTGTGCATCTTGTAGATGTTCATATCATTGAGTAGCAGAGTGAACCTCAAGTAGTACTCATGTAACGACTCTCCTTTCTTGTAAGTGAACTTATCGAATTCATCATACAGCTTGCACTCTCGTTCTTGTTTCGTTAACGACGTTCCTTGCATTAGCAGTTTAATCTATCTCCAAGATCTTTTGCAACAGATGTTGACTCACAAGTGCATAGATTTCGTTGAAGGCCTTGAGATATGATGTTTTTTTATTGGCTTGATGTCACAATCAGCTTGAATGGCTTCAGCGGGAGTCAGTTCAGTGTATTCCTTAAGTCTTGTTATCCATCCTCAGTGATTGAAGGCCAAACAAGTGGTCCTTTTTTATAGAGGCAAGAATCATTCTTCCATGTGGTCTATTATCTTATATAGTCCCATTTGCTTTTACATGAGTTCAACAAGTTGTTTGTATGCATCAGTGGTTTTGTGTCTCCTTAGAAGAAGTGACTATCGGCAAGAGTGTCATTGTGGTATCGAATAGTTTACAAATTGATCGATTGGTGGTAGTTAGAAGTTGTGTTTGGTTATGTGATTGTTGTGTCTTGAAAATGAAACATCACGGGATTTTACAATTCTAGGAAAAAATCGGGAAAACACGTGTTCTGTTTCTCAGGATTTTTACAAGTCAAAGAAATAACCGTATAATTTAGAAATGAGTTGTTAAGTTTAAACTTAATTTGGTTTCACTAGTTCGGTTGACAAAAATTAACTAGTTCGGTCCTACTCGTTCGGTCCTACTCGTTCGGTCCTACTCGTTCGGTCCTACTTGTTGTTACTAGTTCGGTTCCTCTTGTTCGGTTCAAGCTAGTTCGGCCGACAAAGATTAACTCGTTCGGTCCTGCTTGAGTAAAGCTCGTTCGGTTCAAACTAGATTATTCTAGTTTGGTGATCTCGATCGGTTATCTAGTTCGGTTGACTCGTTCGGCTTACTCGTTCGGTTCCAACTTCTGACAGCTCGTTCGGTTACAACTAGTACGAAACCCAAATTTTCAAAACTCAAAAAGACACATTTTTTAATGGTTTTTAGCAAAAATTCTTGTACAACTAGTGTTACTAACCCTATAGGAACAATAAAAATGAAAACTTTAAGGTTTTTAAGCCAAAAAATTTGAATCAAAAATTTGTTCTTTGTAAAGGTTTTTGAACAAAAAATCAAACACAAAAACTAAACACACCACTCCATGGCTCTTGATACCAATTGTAGATACATGTAATCTTATGATCAAACCAAGAACAAGAGTGAGATGTGGGTTGTGATGTTAGAGATAGAGAATGGATGGAATGGATGAAGTGTATTGTTATGAAATGTTACAAAATGGAACAACCAACCCTCTCCAAGGCTAAGAGAGGGGCTTATATAGGTCCTATAGGCCGGCCCATGGGTTATGATGGGCTTCCCATGGGTCTTGGGCCGGACTAGATTACTAATCTAATCATTACATAAACTACGAGCTCAGACTGTTACAACTTGGAAGTGACCGACACTTTTTGTGTTTCCAACAATAATAATATGATTCATTCTGCATGGACTCCTGTTCTTCCAAGACTTAGTTAGGCTCATGTGAATTCCGGATATTAAGTTGTTTTTAATTCACTAATTGTCAAAAATTGTAAACACATATGCAATTTTTGAGGGGGAGAATAGTGATTAAAATGTGATTAATACGGATTAATAACGGATAGGATCTTTAATCTATAAATGCGTTCCCAAACCTCGCATGTGCAAAACTCTTTCATAATATGATGCATATGTGTAGGGGGAGCTTTTTGGTAACTCTGGAAACACTCAATGTGTCTTAAATGATTTCTCAAACGTGTTAATTGATTTTTTATCAAATGGTTTTATGGATCTTCATGGCAATACCCCAAAGACTGACCAACTGTTGTTTCTCAATGAGCCATAAAGCGGTTAAGGTTAGGTATATTTGTTCCATAATCCAACCAGAACCGGAGGGATCTACCCAGGAACACTCCATTAGATAGAGTAGAAGTCCTAGGTATGATTGAAAAAAGGAGTAAAGTGAGAATAAAGGAATAGTGCCGACTGAGATGGAGCTAGTGCTAGAACAAACCCAACAAGGTACTAGTCATGAAGTCTCGGTAAGCACTGAAGGGGTTAAAGAATGAAAAATAATTGTAAGGATAAAGGGTGAAAAGAAAGAAGCCCTCCATACAACCCTAGGCAGAAACCGGGTCAATACATAATCTATCGTTAATCACAAATATGATTCTGATATTGAAGACTGTCATCATGGACCCGGTGATGCAATGCACAACCCTTCCTAGCCACTCAGAATCTCTCAAAAGATTTCTGTTTCATTTCTCACGGAGATCAACACGTTTCTATCGGCTTTCTCATTCCGAGATCGTTGATATTGAAAAGGTGGCAGTCCGCTCCAGCCTCTGATTACCAAATAACAAATGTGCACTTATAGAGTCTAGAGCCAACGAGATCCATCAAAAATCTCACTAGGATACAAATTCTAATATAAAAAATGTCGTACATCATTATACAACATTTGATATCAATAAGTCCTACGCATTATCCTTGTGATAATTGCCAGAGCATCAAAGTGATACTCTTTAGTATTCACAGTGACGATAAAAATCCTTCTTAAGCTAACATCAAACAAGCTCTCGGTAGGTAACTTGCGAGATTCTAAATGAATCAAGATTGTGTCAACTAGATATCGATTTTGGTCCAGTATATGAATTGACGACTCAGTCAGAAAGTTAGTAACTATCTTATTCACTCTTACCGTGTTGTCTACTTTGAGACGCTTCGGTAACGAGAACGGCTAACGCAGCTGCGAAACCCTGTCAAGGAGATTCTTTTGAATTCTACCTGATCAGAGGCAGTATTTATACTGATTAAGGGGGAACTGTGGTTATTGCAACCGTATTCGATGAAGTGACAAAAACACTTTCGTCCATGTATGTTTATCTCTAACCTATACTTGCAGGTTTTCCCGACAGTAGCAGCTTCTAGTCCATGACGAGTCAAGATTCAAGACCTCATGCTCAATCGACAAAGATAAATACATGATGAAAGCTCAAGCACATGTGTCACAGTCTTCCATAATCTCTAATGAACAAGCACTTCCTCAAAAGAACATTTTTGACAAGATTGCCGGACAATAACAAAGATATATCTTAAAAGTGGATCAAGTACTACTCCTACCATGATATGGTACAAGTAATCATGTTAAAGGAAATATTGAGGGAGATTGTTAGCAAGCTTTCAAGACCTTGAGCATGAGGGTGGAGACACAAGATCGCAAGGCGGCATAAAGATTCAAGGATAAAGATTTAGAGATCTCAGTAGTCAAGAAAAATCACGGCCAAAGACCATGATATAAGTATTTTGTCAAAAGATATTAAGTTAAAGATCAAGATCCATGATCACAAGCATGCGAAAGGATCTTCAAAAGGAATTCCTAAGAACACAAGGCTCTAAGACTCAAGATGTCACAAGAAGGATCCACAATTGAATGACCACCCCTTAGGGGGAGATTGTTAGCCGTAGTTTTAGTGAAGTGATGGTCATTATTAATCCTGAGCCTTGTATATGTAAAACGTAGTTTACGAGAAATTCACTTAAGCTAATTGGGCCTAGTTGACGGGCTTAAGCCTATTTGTAATAGGTCCGGCCCAAAGTCAAGCCCAACAACCCGAGAAGGGTTTTTATCTCTTGTAACTATATAAAGCCCTCTCCAAGTGTAGAGAGGGTGTTACTTCTCATTTCTTTTCTTAGTGCAAGTAACTATCTCATTTTTCTCTCATTGTCTCTCTCTCTAAAATCTTTTCTTATTTTTATGTTTAAGGTGATGAAATGATATCTACAACAGTTAAAGCATTTATTTGATCTATTACAAGTACACAACCAAACACCTCACAAAATAGGAAGATGAAAATATTCAAATCACTCAACTAATCTATGTGGTAACATGTAACTAATTCATTCAATTGCTCGGCTGTGACGAGTATTCTTTCATAAGCTTGGCAAGGATACACATCTCCACCACTAAAGCCAATGAGTAACAAGTTTATAAAGGTAAATATGGGTTTTTGTATGGAAAGGCTTACGGTTGATCATTCTATAATCTTTCACCAGAAGTACCACTCCAACAAGGCAGGTGAAGCACACATACATGATCGTAACGACGGAATAGACATGTGTGTTCGATCACATCCACATTCGAGTTTAACCAACGGTTAGCATGAAGAATGATATAGGGTAGGAACCTTCTAACTTTCACCAATAGTAATAAACCAACAAGGCAGCTAAGACATGCATACATGGCCGTAACGACGGAATAGACATGCACGCTCGATCACATCCTTATTCGCGTAAAACCCATGGTTAATCATTATGTGAGAGGGAAGTAACTTCTTGTTAAATAAAAAATCAAGAAACAAATAGATTAAGACTAAGATACAAGTTGTTAGACACTTTTTTCCTGACCGTTACCATGATAAAGACACAACTATTTACATCATCTTGATCATTGATCAAAAACAACAACCTGGTATGTGCTTAATTACACATACCATTTTCCATTAAAATGGACTTAAATGACCAAAAAAATACCAAAAATACATTGTATTTGTATGTTTTCACTTATATTGTGCAGGAAACGGATATCCAACAAAAGGACGAAAAATCAAGCCAAAACGGACAAAACCGGGCACGAAATGGAAAGAGCGTGAAAAGTCAAAAAGTTAAAGTCAAAAGTCAACCAAAAAGTCAACCCCGACAAAGTCAAAGTCAAAGACGGAGCCAAAACCAAAGAAATACTTAATGGGCCCACCCGTACCCATCTAATAGGTCGGGTCAGCCCATTAGTGTATTATATGAAGACTTATACAAGCAAAAGGCCCAAACCCTTTCTAAATACATACTGGCCTAATCCTTGGCCCAAACCCCTTTACTATTAACACTTAACAACCTAACAATAAACGGCTGTTAAGTTCTATATCACAAGGACCATACGTGTAAAACAACCATATAACCTCAAGGACTTAACCTGCCAAGTCCTTAAACTTATAACACCACAAGGACTGTGGGTGTAAAGAAAACATACAACATGAGGGGCCATTTTTTCCATTTCCCCAAACCTTTACCCTGCACCAAATCAAAACATTGTATATCCTCTTCATTTCCCGCCAAACCCTTTTTGGCACTATTCATCCATCATTTTCACTTCTCCTGCAACATACAAACAAAACCCATTACTTTCTATCAAACCCCACTCATAATACAACAAATGACACCTTGGCAATCCCTTGCAAGCTCATTAGGCAAGAAATGAAGACAAAAATTTAATGGCTATGATTTAAAGGCTTGGGCACCACTCAAGATTGATGGCTGAGATGAAGAGTATGAGCTACTCACACAAGAAGCATAGCTGCCTTATGTCTCACAAAAGAAACACACATTCTAGAACCTTCTTAGCTTTTATATAAATAGGACCTTGTAAGCCCATATGGGGCACCTAGTTAATTTTCATCTTATTTTACTTTATGTTTTACTTATTGTCTTTTAAAATTTTCAAGTCTTGTAATATTTTTAAGTTTAATGAAAGTTTGAGGAATTTTATGTTTTAAAACCTGTTGTTAAGCTCTTATTGTTTTCAAGTCTTGGTTAAGTTTCCAAAAGTTCTTATTTAAACTCATATTAAGCTGTTTTATA
>BQNB010118616.1:0-20960 GCA_026074375.1 Tanacetum coccineum | reverse complement strand
GTCGAGCGAGTAGAAAGTTTCAAGCCCTCAAATTCGTCGTGGAAAACCTACATTTTATATTATTTTGAAACTGCCATGATAGGACGACTTGAGGATTCCTTTCAACTCAATTAGGTTTAGAGTTTAGGGCAGGAATTGGGGGCGTTCTATAGTCGGCATAGTAAGATCTACTTAGAAATTCGAATCACTAAAAATGGTTAAGAAACAAACTCGCAATCATGGCCCAAAGTTAGTACTGCTGTCACGCAGTTAATACTGCCAACAGCTCGACACCTCTTACTTTGTACCCATTTTCGACCCTCATAATGACCTCTGCCCTCAAATCCTATAAGAGATGAATTGTAGTACTCCTGGCCCAGTTTTCAAAAGTATTTTTAGTTTGTCATAAATGTAGAAACGAACGCGAAAATGTATTTTGAATTTAGTGCTGTTGTCACTTGTGTCAACAGTCTTAACGGTTAACACTGCACGTGTTCGCCATACACCGATAAACGCTCAATCATTATACTCTATATACACATGTGGATAACGTAGGTTAAAGTACATGGAGTCGTTTTCCTTAAAACTACATCAGATTTGTTTATAGATATGCAATCATTGAAATTTTGCAACCACACTATTCCTATCTATAATCATAACTAACTGATATGAGTAAATGGTTTTTTATGTAGATTGATGAACTTATGCCATCACAAGCACCATTGACAAGACATGGTCACCATCAGATGGTAGTTTTGGATTAATCATATCGTACTCAAACTTCATATCTATATAAGTTAATATATATAGTACCTGCAACTAATTGATAGTATTATAAAATGGTTTGTTAATATAGATTGAAGAGCCATTGCCATCAAAAACAGTCAAAAGAGCTATGGCGAAGTTACCAAATAGGCCACAAAAGATTCAAGCTTTAGCTAATCGTTTCATAAACCGCAAAGACCGAAACGAACAAATCATTGTTGCATCTCCTGATGGAATGTATGAGAAAACCTTTTACGAGTCTGTTGAATACGAGTCTTTATTAGGTTGGATGATGAATGATTGGCTTGATGCCACCATACTACATTGGTGGTGCATGTAAGTTTGTTAATGTTTTAATAATTATTATAACAAAAATTCTTTCTAATCAATTATAATAATTAGTATATTCTTGATTTAGGCACTTGTTTGAGATGGTTAGCAAGGAAGAGTTCAACACCTATGCAATTTTCAATCCCACCATCATCCAAGGGTGTGTGTGCGATCAAGAGTAATTTTGCCATTAAGCATATTCTCACTAATGTTGAAGCACATAAAGAGAAGGAGATATTCCTTGCACCGTATTTTCAAGAGTACGCTATTTTTTTGTTATAATATAGTTTTAATTAACATGCATTGTTTATACTAAGATGTTTAAACTTTATGTGTAGTTCTCACTGGTGTTATTTTTAATTTGCCCTAAGACAAGGATGGGATACATATTCGATTCAGACAACCGAGATAAGAAAAAGACCCAGAACAGTTTCTATTTGAGCAACACAGTGGAAAGGTTAGTAATTTCAAATATACACATTTAGGGGTGTTATCAGGTTGGGTATCGGGTTGTCGGGTGTTATCGGGTCGGGTGATTCGGGTTATCAGTTTAAAAAATAAGCCCGACTCAACTTATATATTTATTCTCTAAAATTAAATTCTTGAGTGGGCAAGCAAAACCATATTCGACCTGCGAAAGCCATATGAACTATTGTATCTGATATAAATCAGGCCCATCTCACTGAGCTACCATGTTTAATTCATTAAGTGTGTGTTGAAAATGCATATGTGATATTAGATGACTATCATTGAATAAGTTAGTATAAGTTGTAGCAAAACAGGTTACAGTACCACTACAATAGTCAAAATCCTCATTAGTAGCCATAACAAAAGCATTTATATATAAATAATATGTTATGTGCTGAACTTGTTCATTTAAACTCTTTATTCCTACTGGTAGTTTTTCATCTTAGTACCAATAATCCACCATTTCTCCATGCAAAACCTTAATGGAAATGTATAATATTTTAACTTAATTTTATTCTTGTTTAGGGCTTTTGACAATTCATTCAAGTGGACTATGCTTGAGGTAAATCATCTGCTATTGCATGTATACTAGCTTTTAAATGTATATACATATAATATTTAATGGATAGTTGTTATTTGATCCTAGTGTAACCAACAAGTAGCTTTTTGGGAATGCGGCTACTACGTGATGAAGTTTGTTTTTGAAACTTTGTACATAAAACAAAAAACCTTTCCGGATCAGGTAAATGTTTATACACTTTGTTTATTTGCATTTAATCGGTTATGTGAAACTATTAACGTTTTATCTTATTATGTTTATAGCTTCATGACTCTACCAGAGCTTTAAGGAAAGATGAGTTGGACGGATTGATAATCAATGCGGGATCAAAGTTTTTCCAGGAATATTGCAATGACGATTAGGCGAGTTGATGATTTCTATAAGATCGGTACGTGGGAAAGATGTGGTTATCTAGTTGATGTTGTTGGCGCGTTGCTTTAGTAGGTTCACTAATGGTATTTTAATTGTTTTCTTTAGTGTGTCGTTTGAAGGTTTTAGTTGCTTGTGTTAGGTCTTTGTCTTCAATCAAGTAGGCTGTTTGTTTTCATTTTAATAGGATGTTTCATACAAGTTCATCTCTTTTGTTTGTCGATGGCTTGTGCCTCTTTGTATGGCTAGACCTTTTTTGTTTATTTAGTAATATGTTCTTTTGAAATGAAATTGTTGAAGTACTTTTTTGTGTTGTGATTGTTTAATAATGTATTTCTAGCAGTAAATTGTCAAATGCTAGTATTTTGCTCCAGAAAGCTGTCAAATAGCATTTAGCTCTAACATATGCATTTTCAACACACACTTAATGAATTAAACATGGTAGCTCAGTGAGATGGGCCTGATTTATATCAGATACAATAGTTCATATGGCTTTCGCAGGTCGAATATGGTTTTGCTTGCCCACTCAAGAATTTAATTTTAGAGAATAAATATATAAGTTGAGTCGGGCTTATTTTTTAAACTGATAACCCGAATCACCCGACCCGATAACACCCGACAACCCGATACCCAACCTGATAACACCCCTAAATGTGTATATTTGAAATTACTAACCTTTCCACTGTGTTGCTCAAATAGAAACTGTTCTGGGTCTTTTTCTTATCTCGGTTGTCTGAATCGAATATGTATCCCATCCTTGTCTTAGGGCAAATTAAAAATAACACCCAGTGAGAACTACACAGAAAGTTTAAACATCTTAGTATAAACAATGCATGTTAATTAAAACTATATTATAACAAAAAAATAGCGTACTCTTGCAAATACGGTGCAAGGAATATCTCCTTCTCTTTATGTGCTTCAACAGTAGTGAGAATATGCTTAATGGCAAAATTACTCTCTTGATCGCACACACGCCCTTGGATGATTCTGGGATTGAAAATTGCACAGGTATTGAACTCTTCCTTGCTAACCATCTCAAACAAGTGCCTAAATCAAGAATATACTAATTATTATAATTGATTAGAAAGAATTTTTGTTATAATAATTATTAAATTTTGTTATAATAATTATTAAAACATTAACAAACTTACATGCACCACCAATGTAGTATGGTGGCATCAAGCCAATCATTCGTCATCCAACCTAATAAAGACTCGTATTCAACAGACTCGTAAAAGGTTTTCTCATACATTCCATCAGGAGATGCAACAATGATCTGTTCGTTTCGGTCTTTGCGGTTTATGAAACGATTAGCTAAAGCTTGAATCTTTTGTGGCCTATTTGGTAACTTCGCCATAGCTCTTTTGACTGTTTTTGATGGCAATGGCTCTTCAATCTATATTAACAAACCATTTTATAATACTATCAATTAGTTGCAGGTACTATATATATTAACTTATATAGATATGAAGTTTGAGTACGATATGATTAATCCAAAACTACCATCTGATGGTGACCATGTCCAGTCAATGGTGCTTGTGATGGCATAGGTTCATCAATCTACATAAAAAAACCATTTACTCATATCAATTAGTTATGATTATAGATAGGAATAGTGTGGTTGCAAAATTTCAATGATTGCATATCTATAAACAAATCTGATGTAGTTTTAAGGAAAACGACTCCATGTACTTTAACCTACGTTATCCACATGTGTATATAGAGTATAATGATTGAGCGTTTACCAGTGTATGGCGAACACGTGCACTGGCAGTTTGATATCTCGATGACCCATTGCTAGACGGATAACTCATGGATTTGTGTGATGAAATTTTCTTGGAGACCTACATTTAATAATGTATAGGTTAATAATTACAAAGTACTATAATATTGCACAAACTCGCATATAATTAACTGATATATACCCTGATGTATTTTCGTGGCCATTGAATAAATTGGCCACCTAACGCATCATGCAAGGTTTTCACTTCATCAGTCGGTCTAGCAACAGGGAATGCCGAGCATCCCTTTTCTACGCTGTCTACCTGTACCTTCACGAAACCCGGCTCTATAGGCAATCCATGTAGTATCCCATCTCTACTCGGATATACTTGCCCTTTAGCTACAATTTTTTCTGTTCCAAACCATTCTATGATCAACTCACATGCCTGCACAACACATAACTTTGTTACTATTTCTAACTTTTATTAACAAAGTATAATATACACAACTCGACACAATATCTTATTCTAACTGATACTAACAAAGTATATATCATCTTTATCACAGCTATACTATATGTCAATATGTATATTCATCTATAGCGTGGATTCACATGATGGAAGTCATAATAATCAGTTTATAATGTTAAAATTAATAGATCAGGTTGTTATTAAAGTTTATTATTATGGGTCGAGTAATTGCCCCTTATTGAACAAACTAATGCAGACAACAGAAGCACATACACACAATCTTCTACTGCTCATTTTATTATTACTAAGTGACCGACTTTGTGACAGCAGAGTGTTTTGCAGCAAAGTATAACTAAAAGCAGACAGCAAAACCGACAATAACGCTACACAAAGTACACATACAAAGTATTTACATATACAAAGTTACCTCGATTTCATTAAATTCATCAAATGATCCACCTGAAGCACAAATAATAGATTGGGGTTGTTGACTTGTCCCAGAGTCTTGTTGTAATGTGGGTATGGCAGCCAACACATTCAGTGTTATTTTATTCACAAAGGCATCGTAATCGTTAATTACTACCTTACGCTTCCTCACACCCGCATTTCCTAATCCCTTCTTTTTTCCAACAACTGATGATTTTGCCCTGGTTCGCCCCGGGTGGTCTGGTCCGAGCACCTTTGTAAGCGGATCTTGTCCCGCTATATGTATAGTACCATCAGCAATCATTTCACGCTCTTTTCTTGCCTGTTGAAACAATAGTTAAAACATATTACTAGTGTAGATGATATAAGCTATAGAGGTTGGAACATTTGGTTACTATAATAGTTAAATATAGCTCTTACCAATTGTTTAAGTCTTAGACGATGAGCTTCTGTCAACTCTTTCTTCCCTGTCTCTTTATTGCGTATTAATCGGCCTAAAACATGTTTGACTGAACGATCACACTGCAACCCCTCTAGGTCTGGGTACTCTTCAACTAGCTCTGCCATTTCCTCTTTCCATTGAGCTTCTTTTCCTAAATACCCTGATCATCCTACTCGGGCCGGATTCTTGTATTGATTTGCACTAGCCTTCGCTTTAGCACTTTTATCCTTCACGTAAAAGTAAAAAAACAATTAGTAAAATATGCAATCAATAATATACATGCGTTGTTAATAGAAAAATTATAAATTGAAGTCGCACATACCAAAAAGACTTTCGATCCTTTGGACGTAACGAAGTCTTCCCAATTACGATCGTCCAAAAACTTGTAATCTTCAAATGGTAATTTGTTTTTGTTGACATAATTTGTAACAAGGTTGTTCTTAAATTTCCTAAGTAGATCGTTGGCTATCCTGAGTTGTGTGACCTTTGCATTATCATTTGGAATGTTCCAAGTTTCCTAATTTTTTCAGAAAGAAAAAAAGGATATTAACTAGCTGATACAAACACATAAATTAATTAAATCACATAATTTTAATAAACATAACACCTTGGTAGATAGCCATAACTGATCCTTCATCGCCTCGGTTACTTTATCCCATTCCAAATGATAAGAAATACGTGATTTCAACTCGAGTGAGAACCATGAAGCAAATCTACCGCGTGTGGGTCCAATAGCTAGTCCATCCTCATTGAAATCGATATAGAATGACTCAGGTGGATATATTTTCTTACCCTTGGCTTTACCTCGCTTACCTCTTCGTGACATTGTATTACCTAAATTTTGACAACATAATAAGTTTGACATAGTTAGTATCCAACAAATGCTATTGGATACAAAGTAAGCAGAATATCAACAATTCTTATAAGTTTATTAAAAGCCACTTAGTAGCTTAGTGAAGCAAACAAGACATGGCTGGTTGCAAATGAAATCTGTAAAGTATTGGACAAAGAGTTTCTTCATATATCAGAATATCTCTATACCTTAATCATTAAAGCTATGGGGTGAAATTATGGTAGTGTTAAGTATGAAAAAATAAGTCTTCCTTGAAGAGAAGATTGTGCAGGGGTTGATTTACATGCTACACGTTCCAACTATAAAATGGATTGCATATCATTCAAACTAATGGTTTACTAAACACGTTCCCACATTATAAGCAAATTAACCAAAACCTGCTCATAAGAAAGCCTCCTTTACATATATTATCATAATTAAGTTCACATTGGCAAATCTAAACATATAGGATTTTTTAATAATACAGTAACATATATAAGAACAAAATAAAATAATCCACAAATGACAAATATCACTTTTTCGATTCCTTTTTTTTAATGCAACACTTTTGTTAAACTAAACAAAAATAAGCACAAACATACAACAAAAAAGCTCAATAATCAGAGATTGGACCACTAACACTTGACATTAACCTCATCATTCGAAACATATATAAGAACAAAATAAAATAATCCACAAATGACAAATATCACTTTTTCGATTCCTTTTTTTTAATGCAACACTTGACATTAACCTCATCATTCGACACAAGAAATTAACCAATCAGTAGTAATCAGTAATTGACAAATATCAATTGGTTTAATAATATAAAAAGTATAGAATGTTTACCTCACAAAACTGACTGAAAAGCTTCAAACATTAAACCCTAATTATACCCCTAAAAGTATCGAATCTACCAAAAAGAAAGGAAGAATTAGGTTTGATCTTATGTTTTTGGAAATTGGGTGTTGCAGAGGCTGTTTAAGTACTGGAGGATATGTGGTGGTTAACCCTTTGATCCGGGGAATAGGATTGTGGGTGGTTTCTTCTATGCGAAAGAGAGGAGAAGTGGGTGAAAGATAACCCGCCATTTTTTCCCTACATGTGCCGGTTACCACTAGTCATGGAATTAATAATTAAATGTTTACTTTAAATGTTTAGCTCAATACTTATCTAAAATTGTTAAACTTATTTTTTTATGGATTTTCCAACATAGGTGAATTTAGAATATTTAGTCTAGTAATTGTTGTTTATAAGTTAAACCATTTTAAGTTATGAAACAATGTTATATTTATCACTTTATTTTTTGTTTGTTGAGCCCAGTGAGCTAACGATTATACTAAAAAAATGTCATCTTTAATAATCCTAATTATTTGAGTTAAGTTTAGATAAGTAAACCGTTTATATACTAAAAAATGTGTTTATTAAATTAAATACAGTTTACTTTTTATTAGATTATACATTCATATTTTTTAATGATTACCTGATAAAATATATTACTCACGAAAAAAGTTAAATGCAAAAGAATGCGGCAGAAATACCACATTCATCTCAAGCAAGAAAACCACTAAATCAATTGTGACATGCCACACATCCATACCAAACAATCTAGCTACAACCAACTAGCCAAGTAACCAAAATAATAATAACAAAAACAACGCCATAATGGCAAACCAAATCCTCCGGTACAATCCAGTTGCATCAAACAATGGAGCATAAGATATAAACAACCTAAATGAGACTGCCTCCTTAAAAAACCTTCTCAAGAAAAACCCAATGGGAAAAAACTTGAAGAAGGAAAAAAGAGTACAACTCTCAAAATGGACTCCGAGACTAAGCAAAACCAAAGCATCAAGCAAACCATAAACATGCGAATCAACCGGACTGCAAACCATAAGATAAAAGTGACTTAGATGTTAATACTGTTACCATTAGATTGAACTTTTAATACACTGAATAAAATTACAATTGTTATATGATACCTTATATTGAATTAAATAAAATTATCTTTTAGATCAGTCTCCTTCTAATATTCTTCAATGTTAAATAGTCCTGCACAAAAAGAATAATATAAACATGTTATGTTGGTTATAATATACACATATAACAAAATAATCAATATAAAAAAATAAGTTGTATCAAACCTTCGTTGTAGCACGACGTCACTCAACCCATAATCCTTCATTATGGTCAGAGCGTAAGTACGTAATTTCCATAGTATCATCATCTAGCGGAGGAACATCATTAGTAAAAGGGGGTAACTCGTCAAATTGATCATATTCGTCCTCATCGACCACATTTTCAACACCAAGTATACGTCTTTTACCATGCAAGACGATGTGCCATCTTGATTTACTCGGGTCCTTAACATAGAATACCTGAGTGGCTAATTTTGCGAGAATAAATGGGTCAGATGTATAGCCGTCTGTTGAAAGATCTACAAGTGTGAAACCTTTTTCGTCCACCATAACACCTCGTGCGTTGTTAGTCACCCATTTACATTTGAAGAGGGGTATAGTGAAAGTATTATAATCCAACTCCCATATTTCTTGTATAACACCGTAAAATGAATTCTTAGCAATTGTAGCCATTGCATCATGATTACTTCTATCAAATTCCATTGTCGAGGCTATTAATGTAACTCCGCTATTTTGCACTGTACTTTTTTCATCTTGCATCTCGGTGTAGAATGTATAACCGTTAATATCGTATCCTTGGTAAGATCTAACTACACATCTTGGGCCCTCTCCTAACCTTTCCACCATTTT
Organism: Tanacetum coccineum; assembly: GCA_026074375.1. Taxonomy (NCBI): domain Eukaryota; kingdom Viridiplantae; phylum Streptophyta; class Magnoliopsida; order Asterales; family Asteraceae; genus Tanacetum; species Tanacetum coccineum. The sequence continues at coordinate 11,830 of BQNB010118616.1, read as the reverse complement.
ATCAACATTTGGTTGACCTAAATTTTCTGTCACAATGTCTTTAAGCCAATATGAAAACTCTTCGTTATGCTTACTTTGATACCATTTGTTGGTTCTCCCGCGATGTGTCGCACGTAACATTTGTTTGTGTTGTTCAATGTATGGAGTAAGACATGTCATGTGTTGTAACACTACAGAATGTGCAACCTTTAGAGCATCACGGTCTGGGTCGATCATTCTCAATCCAATTGTACCAACCCCTGCAAGTCTACCCTCATGACGAGAATGTGGAATGCCAATATTCCTGACACCTTTCACAACGTCATTACCGAATTCAATTAATTCCTCGGCAAGGTATCCGGTTACAATACTACCCTCTGGTCGCGCCCGGTTCCTAACATACCCTTTTAATACACCCATATATCTTTCAAAAGGGTACATATAATGTAGGTATACCGGACCACAAGCCTTAATTTCTGCTATAATGTGAGATACGAGGTGAACCATGACGTCAAAGAAGGAAGGCGGAAAATACATCTCAAGTTCACAAAGCGTGAGAATAATATCGCTTTGCCATGAGTCCAACACTTCAGGATCAATCACTTTTGAATGAATCATGTTAAAAAACAAGCAAAGTTTTGTGATTGTATGTCGGACGTTGTTTGGCAATAATCCGCGAATAGCAATAGGAATCATATGTGTCATGAACACATGACAATCGTGGGACTTCATACCAACCAATTTACAGTCTTGAACTGACACCAACTTCTTTATATTCGCGGGATAGCTTGAAGGGACCTTAATGCCATGTAAGCATTCACAAAATTGTGTTTTTTCGGCTTTCGACATAGTGTAGCACGCAGGTGGAAGATATGTGCCCCTTTGCCCTTTTTCTTCTGGCGCAAGTTGTAATCGAAGACCCATTTCAACCATGTCTTTTCGAGCATTAACCCCGTCTTTTGTTTTCCCAGGAATGTTTAATAATAAGCCTATTAAGCTATCACACACATTTTTTTCGATATGCATAACATCTAGGCAATGTCGGACTTCTAAATCCTCCGAGTAAGGTAAGTCCCAAAATATTGACTTTTTTTCCACTTTCCTTTTTGGATTCGACTATATTTTGATTTTCCAAACACGGTGTTTACATTTTGAACTCGGGAAAGTGCGTCTTTTGTGTCAAAACGTGCCCTTACCCTTCCATACTCGGTTGTCCCATCAAACTCCCTTTTCATTTTACGGTACGGGTGATTTCTCACAAGCGATCTTCGATGCCCCATGAAAACAGTTTTTTTGCAATTAGGTAACCACCTCGAAGATGTTTGATCTTCACAAACAGGACACGCAAATTTACCTTTTGTACTATACCCTGAAAGATTGCCGTATGCTGGGAAATCACTTATGGTGCAAAAAATCATTGCTCGCAATGTGAAGGTCTCCTTTTTATATGCATCATATACTTTAACGCCCTTATCCCACAAAGTTTTCAAGTCATCAATCAACGGAGCCAAATAAACATCTATGTCATTACCAGGTTGTTTTGGACCTTCAATTAACAATGACATCATGATGTATTTACGTTTCATGCATAACCATGGTGGAAGATTGTAGACGCATAAAAGAACCGGCTAAGTACTGTGCATACTACTCATGCTTCCGAACGGATTAATTCCGTCTGAACTAAGACCAAACCGTATATTTCTAATCTCGCCACCAAATTCATCATGTTTATTATTAATCTTTCTCCATTGAGGTGAATCAGCCACATGTCTTAATTTTCCATCCTTTTTACGCTCATCGGAATGCCAACGCAATAATTTTGCATCTTTCTCGTTCGCAAATAATTGTTTCAGTCTTGGTATGATGGGCAAATACCATAATATTTTCGCAGGGGGACCATATTTCATTTCGTTCTCACTTATTTTTGTTTCACTTTTATACCTCGACTCCTTACAAATAGGACATCTATGTATATTAGTATACGTATCTCGATATAATATGCAATCATTTGGACACGCATGTATTCTTTCAACTTCTAATTCCGTTGGACACATCATTTTCTTGGCTTGATATAACGAAAGAGGTAATTCATTACCGTCGGGTAACATTTCATGCACAGCCTCTAATAGGTCTGTGAAACTTGTATCCGTCCATCTATGTTTTGCTTTTACGCCAAACAACCTCAAAACACCTGAAAGAACAAAAAACTTTGTGCAACTAGCATACAATGGTTTTTGTGGTTTCTCAAGCAATGTTTGTATATTTTCTTGATCATTGTCACGAGTCGTATCCTCCACATTATCAGACATCTCATTCGAATTTTCGCAGTCATCATTAATGCACGAATCACCATTTTATAAATTTACTTTTTATAAATTTACCAAGTAAAAATTTACCTTTTTTTTAAAATTTACTTTGTATAAATTTACCAAGTAAAAATTTACTTTTTTAAAAAAATTTACTTTTTATAAAAAAAATTTCTTTTTTAAAAAAAAATACTTTTAAATTTTTTGTTTTACTTTTTATAAATTTTCCAAGTAAAAATTTACCTTTTTTAAAAAAATTTACTTTTTATAAATTTACCAAGTAAAAATTTACTTTAAAAAAAATTACTTTTAAAAATTCCTTAGTACATGAAATTAAGATTCAATCACTTTGTATAAGGAATGTTTAATTCCTTAGTATAAGGAATGTTTAATTCCAATTCCATAAGTTTTTCAACCAAACACGATGTAGGATTCGATCACCCTACAACCTGGTTACTAGTGCGGAATAAATCCGATCTTGAAGACGAACACACCCCAGCAGATTATGTATGACAGAAAAGAAAAGGATGCACAAGAATATAACCCTCAATATTATATGTTTATTGAGTAAGGAAAATAATGAAGTACAAAACCCTCCCCCTCACCTCCTTTTATAGAGATGAGGGAGAGAACAAACAGGTTGGAAGAATTAATGTGTGAAACCCTTCCCCCCTCACCTCCTTTTATAGAGATGAGGGGGAGGATGGGCTTGGGCCGTAGAGAAACCCAATAACCTTAATATGGCTATAATTAGAGCTAAATTTACACTAAACCCCCTAACCTATTGACTAAAGTGAATACTATATCTAACAATTTCCACCTTAGTATCACTATTAGTCAATACCGATACGCATCACCTTCGACCTGTGCTGGAACCTCGAACCGGGAACGGCCTTTTACCAAGGCACGAGTAGCAATTACTGCTACTAAACTTAGCTCATATCCTAACTCTGCCAAAAGTCCCTTTAGCCATATTTCCTTCTTCCAAGCCCCAATAAGTGTCATATGCGTCGCTTCAGTTGTTCACAAAACCATCATGTACAACATCATAGCTTCTCAGCTTCCTGCACATCCTTGTATCATAAACCCGTACCTTGTGATTGATCTACCCATGGCGTAGTCAAAATCCACAAAAACCTGTACGTCTGTCTGTAATCCACGATCAAACTTATCCAACATACCCACATCTGCAGATGCTATGTCAAGTCTCGTGCAGACCATCTGATACTCCTGGCTTCCAACTGCATATATACATGACCACTTACCATTCTTTTCCACATCACAGTCCCCTGATAGACTACCCTCCAACGACAGTATGGAGTGCCCCTTCAACAAAGTCTGTACCAACTTTTCATTGTGAATCCTGGACTGTGACACCCTTAGAGTATTACCACTCTAATCCCTGATGATCTCCAAACCAAGTATATTTCCCTTTGCTTTAACCAGCAAACCCTTGGTAATCCAGATCTCAGCCTTGCATCCGCAAGAAAAAACCATACCATCTATATAGAGAAATAGATGTATGAACATACCTGGTGTAGACTCCCAGTAATAGCCATCGCTGTCGTCACTGCATTTCTTGCAACCGTTGCTGAGCACATACACATCTGATCGAGCATCCATATCATCTTTCAATCCAGCCTTCCACTTGGAAATCACCTCACAAGCAACTGTATTATTGAAAGTCAATGACTCATGTGCATATATCTTCTCCACTGCAGCAACTGCAAAAGCAGCCTCATTACTGTCTTCTCTATACTGAATAGTTCCCATACTGAGTGTTGCTCCCTATCACGTGCTGGATGATAGTATATCAAATCCTGAGTTTGTACTTCCTGTGAACCAACTACATGATCGACATTCCCATGAGGTTCCACCTCAAATGTATGACCGTCCTGTGGTTCCACCTCAAACTCATCTCCTTGCAACACCTGCATTGAACCCGTACCTACACCAGAACCAATGAAAGTTTTCTTGTATTCCCCACTTTCATTGAAACCCATATTCCTGTAAAGCACTACCTTTGAAGTAACGTCATCTAACCTTCAAAGCTTGTCTATACCGTTATGGTATCCCATTGGGAATATGCATCCCTTAAGCCGGTTTCAAGCCATCCTTTGCTTAATACTATGCAAGCCATCCAAAAATCGTACAGATCTTAGGTCTCTTAAATCCATCGCTTGATGATGTGACTATTCATAGATTATGTAGACTGGTTGTATACTTCTGCCCAAAAAACCTTGGACACCTCCATGACTAATTCAGTAAAAAGTACCTTAGCCAAGAGTGTCACGTTCGTCTCCTTAACCAACCCATTCTGCTGCTGTATCACTGCAACACCCAAATGTTTGGCGACCCCACTCTTCGTACATTGTTGTGTAGACCTCTGATTACAAGAATCAAAAACATTACCCGTCTTGATCTTCCACCCAGTTAGATATTCCTTTTTCTGCTCCTTTACCAAATAGTTAATCCTTGCTGTTCCAGCAAAGCCTTCATCCTTACCTGCCATAACGCGAAGTTATTCTTTCCATCGAATTTCTCCATGTCAGACTTGGTCCCCGTCATCATTCTTTTAACCCTTTGCTAACCGTTTAACCTTTTGTGAATTTACCTACACAAAACACGATCTAGCAATTAAACCCGTTTATAAAAACCCTTTACTTTATCGATATACCATAAGAATAAACCTTCTGAGAAAATCGATATCAAACCAAGAACCCTTAAAAAAAAGACCTTTTTTCTTACTCAAATATCGATTGATACCGTGTCATTAAATAACGTCCAACATTTCAACAACCCTTGAATCACGAAAAAGTATCCTCACGCTTTTTGAAGTAACCTTTGTCGTACTTTTATTTTTGCAAAACAATTTCTTGTAACCTAAGAAACCTTGCAACCTCGACAAGTCTTGGACTTATTCTCCGACCATTTGTTTATTCTGATAACCTTGTGATATAAACCTCACAACACTGAATCAAACAAAGTACCTTGTGCAATAACTCCCTTAGGTCTTCTATACCTTGCTGCTCCTTGACGTCAAAAAACTTCAACACCAAGAACTTTTGTTGTCGAGAACCTGGTAGACCAAACAGAATAGAACAATCCTGTTCCTTCCAGAAAAATAAACAACAAAGACCTCTTCTTTATCGATCCTAGTTAACCAAAGAACCCACGAACCTGGCTCTAATACCACTTGTAGGATTCGATCACCCTACAACCTAGTTACTAGTGTAGAATAAATCCGATCTTGAAGACGAACACACCCCAGCAGATTATGTATGACAGAAAAGAAAATGATGCAAAAGAATATAACCCTCAATAATATATGTTTATTGAGTAAGGAAAAGAATGAAGTATAGAACCCTCTCCCTCACCTCCTTTTATAGAGATGAGGGAGAGTACAAACAGGTTGGAAGAATTAATGTGTGAAACCCTTCCCCCTCACCTCCTTTTATAGAGATGAGGGGGAGGATGGGCTTGGGGCGTAGAAAAACCCCATAACCTTAATATGGCTATAATTAGAGCTAAATTTACACTAAACCCCCTAACTTGTTGACTAAAGTGAATACTATATCTAACACATGATTTAGAATTTGAATCAAATTGTAATTCCTTAAGAATCCTGAAAAAACTCTAAACCAAACGGACCCTAAGAAAAAGTTAAAGCTTGCAAAGATCAAACATTATTCTTAACAACACGTGACATTTATATGTGATACAATTTGTACCCATAAAATAGTTAACTACTTTATATAGTTGGTTTTAATATTTCTATTTTTTTGCTACGAATTATAGTCCATTTGAGAGAATTTATTCTATCAAATTAAGATGATATGGGAATACAAACATCTAGGAAGCTTTATTTGTGTGCTTGAATTTGTATATTAAAATGAACAGCTTATGTGTCTTATACATATAACAATAATGTCATAATTTGTTTCTAAGTCAAATACATTTAATCCACTATTTCTGTATTGGCTCGGCTATGCATCACACGTTATTTTTCTAAATCTTGTTAACATATTGTTCCTCTAGCTCCGGATTTGGTTAATGTTTTTGCACAAGTGGCTATATCTCCACTTGAAACACTATGTATAGATATGGGTTACATAAATTCGCAATGGGGAATGCAATCAAGCCCGAGTACATGAACTAAATTTGGTTGTAGAAAGATTAAAGAATTTACGAATAATACATGGTCATTTAAACATAAACCCGCAAATTAATGTGGTAAGCCAATACTTGTTAATATATAAAAAATGCACGCAAATCAGTTTACCTATATATGTAATGTAATATAAAACTAAAGGTAAAAATTCACACACAAATAAGCAAGATATTACTTTACCTGTTTAGATTGGAAGTAAAATGAGCATATGCTTTGAGAGCTATGGCTTGTTCAAAGCTTTTGTTATGATCAAGCGACGAGAATGATTAAGAAGAACAAGTTCAAGACTGGACACTATAGCAGGAAATTTTTGGAACAAACTTTATAGGTGAGCCGAGTGGTTTGTTCAAAGCTTTTGGCATATTCAAAGCTTTATAGATGAACCGATCCATTAAATATGGAACAAACTTTGAGTATTTTCTCATTCTCAAACGGCCGATTTACAAAATAATGTGGGCCCACTTTTTGAATTTTTGGAACACTTAACTTAGCCTAAATACCGTTCCAAAAAATGCGTTCCATAACATTTTGATCTATAAGCCAACTTTTTGAATTTTTGGAACGCTTCAACTAGAAACCGTTCCAAAAAATACGTTCCAAATAATCCTTGTTGTAGTAGTGTGAGTTGTTAACAGACTATGTTCTTTAAAAGGAGGCGCGTGAAATCTACACTAGGACTATCTTTTATGATATTCAAGAAGAGATTTGTGCAGCCATCACTGATTGCATGTCGATGAGTCAGATGACGATAGATGGTACGCACAAATTCTGCATAAAGGAGATAGGACCAGAAGTCAGTTCTTTAGGGTTATTTGAGGTATTATTCTAGTTGAATTTATTTTTCATTTAACACATAATGCTTATTTACATATTCGAACACCATTGACATAAATTAATATTCAGTTTTATATATTTATGTCTTTTCTCACTTTCAGGTTCTTTTCACTCCTTCTGATGTAACGTTGTCGTGTTCTTGTAAGCGGTTTGAGAGGTATGGTTTGCTGTGTCAACATAGTTTTTATGCACTAAGGATTTGTGGTGTTAGTGAGTTTCCAAAAAGGTATGTGTCAAGACGTTGGACAAGAGACGCAGTTACACGAGAAAAACGAATTGTATTTGATGGAAGAAACAAGTTCAGTGACGAAAGTATACGAGATGAAATTGTCAAGGATATTATTGGTTCTGTCGAATATTGCATCGACAAACTGGCTTCAAACAAGGAGCAGGATAAACATGGGAACACACGTACCCATGGACATAACTCTGCCTCTGTAGTCAACCCATTCTATGAGGATTCAGCACACGATCCAAGTTTGAGTAAGATTCTACAAAGATGATGCACTCGACATACGTAATATGATAACTACCCGTCTCAAACAGAGGCTCGAGCACAAACATGAAAATACGGCAACACGCCATCTAGGCCAACCACGCTAAGGAATGCGGCATACCTACCCAACAACATGGCACGACCCACTTAAAAATTGTGGATTTTAGCTGAACACGTGACAAGACCCATTCATTCTAGTCACGAAGGAACCAGGAGGTAATCATTTTTAGCTTGGTGATGATCCAATATTCGCAGAGTCTAGCCTGCCAGAAGTAATCATCTCTCCCCTTAGTTTATTATATCCTTTCGATCTATGTGTGGGCTCCTTGTTGTGAGCACACCATCTTGCTGGTCTTAAATTCAATATGTACATAACATAAATTTATGTGCACGGATAACCCAACTCAAATATACACGCGTCCCATTCATACTGCTTCACTAGTTGCTAATATAATTCAATTGCTATTAGTAAATAAAAAAGTGTTAAGAACTAAAAATGAAATGGTCTTTGGCGCCTTTAGCCAGTCAAACTAAAAATGAAATGGATAAATGGGAGAGGTTCCTGTTACAACGGAAGAGTACCAAGACATGGAAACTGGTGGTTCAGAATGTTCTGCACATCCCATTTGTGCTCCAAATCTGTCTTAGGATAGTTAGACACCCAACTAGAGTCAACAATACTCACACTCGTCACCACACGCTATGTTTCCAATATAGGTGAAGACATCATTTCTAGAGAAGTCAAATAATGATTTCCAATATAGGTGATTTTCTAGTAAGTTGTCATAGAATATATAGAACCTTCGTGCAAATCACTTTCAAAAGAGTATTTTGCCTATCTAAGATAACCATGGAATCTATTGGTGGCATTCCTCGGAATGAGGTAATAGGATTATATGAAAATCATAGTGTATGATATCGTCCACTATATGAAAGTTTTGTACCATTAACATGAAAGTCCCCCTGTGACTTACGTTGACTTTCACTTTTAGTCCGTTGACCTTTTTTTCACTTAGAATTTTTTTACTTTTTTTCACTTAAATTTTTTAACTTAATTTTTTTAACTTTTTTTTCTTAAATTTTTTTCACTTTCCACTCTTTTTTTTACTTTTTCATTTTTATACAATAAGTTTTTACCCACTTTAGAAAAATGACACTAATTTTTTTATAACACTTATTATACTTTATTTTACGCAACATTAAAAAAAATTATAGAAAATTTTATACTTTATAAATTTTTATAAAGTTATTTCCTAAATTTTTTAAGTGCGTAAAATAAAAGTATAATAAGTGTAAAAAAAATAGTGTCATTGTTCTAAGTGGTAAAAAAAATAGTACAAAAAATGAAAAAGTAAAAAAAAAGAGTGCAAAAGTGAAAAAAAAATTAAGGAAAAAAAAGTAAAAAAAATTAAGTGAAAAAAAGTTAAAAAATTTAAGTGAAAAAAAAAGTAAAAAAAAATTCTAAATGAAAAAAGGTCAACGGACTAAAAGTGAAAGTCAACGTAAGCCACATGGACCATTCATGTTAATTTTCGAAGTGGTAAACCTGGTAACGTGCTAGTAGCAGGTTACATTACATATATCGATCAAAATTTGAAAGCATTTTGAGAATACTAGTAAAAAAATTAGTTGGTTACGTATTTTGGTCTTTTAAAAATACTATCTTGCGTATCTATAGCTTTCACCATTTCTAAAGAAGTCAAACAATGATTTCCAATATAGGTGATTTTCTAGTAAGTTGTCATAGAATATATAGAACCTTCATGCAAATCACTTTCAAAATAGTATTTTGCCTATCTAAGGGGGTGTTTGGGATTGCTTATTGAAAATAGATTATGCGTTTTGAAAACGAATAATCAGATAATCAGTGGTTACAAAACATAAATATGAAATATAGTGTTTGGATTTGATTATTTTGTTTGATATCGCAATAATCAGATAATCTCTTTTTGAGTGTTTGACAAATCACATTATTTGACAAATCAATTTGTAAATAGACTAAAAAGGACATCTTTATATATGAATTGTATTTATAAATTTAACAATCAAACATATGACAATATATTTTTATAACTATAAACTTGTTATTATAAAAATAAGCAAAAATATTTTCAAGTTTTCACACACAGTATTTAAATTAAAGAGTATAAATACAGAAAAAAAATTTGCTTCGGGCCAATAAACAATATATCCATAATCCACATACTTCACCAAGATTTGACCATTATTCACCATCATTCCTATTTCAACGAGAACATTTTGACAAAACTTGTCAAGTTTAACAAAACCATTTTTAATTGATTTTCATCAAGAAGTTCGTCACTGACGGGTGGAATTATGGTCTTCGATGATCCTTGGGTACAACAATACCATCGAAGTCAAGGATGATTGTGGTTGAATAATTAAATCAAGATAAAGTTGAGAGTTAGGAGGAAGAAGATGAAGTATTATCTGAGGCTATATTGGTCATTTGACTACTCATCCATTGCTTCTATGAAATCACGTTTTCAAAAAGTACCTGCTCACTTACTTTTCCAAAATGACGTTTTGGAGCTTGTAAAACGCAAAAAACCACTTTTATCATTTTGTTATCCAAACATAGCTTCTAGATTATCCACGGTTTGAAAACGTAATAAGCAAATAATCAGGTTGCAAACGCAACCCCAAACACCCCCTAAGACAACCATTGAATCTATTGGTGGCATTCCCCGGAATGAGGTAATAGGATTATATGAAAATCATAGTGTATGATATCGTCCAATATATGAAAGTTTTGTACCACAAGTACATCTGAATACATGATTTCATATATCGCTATTGTTGACTAATAAACTTAATTTTGAGTTTTAAATGATGTTCTTTTAATAAGAAACATGCAGCAAGCACTCACGTATCAGTCACACAGAGATGATATCATGCTTGACCCGTTCACTTTCTGGAAATTATGTTGGAAACAAGAAAAGTATCGGTCACTTTCAAGTTTTAATAGTCTTAGCCCGTAGTTTGTTATATGATTAGTCTAGTAAGCTAGTCTGGCCCAAGGCTCATGGAAAGCCCGTTAAGGCCTATGGCCGGCCATGTATGTAGAACATATACCCTCTCCATGCCTTGGAGAGGGTGGTTGGTTGTTTCATTTTCTCATTTTTCACACACTTATTAATATTATCATCTTTCTCTCTCTAGAAACTTTCCAACCTACTTCTCTCTAGTTCTTGCATAATATCAAAGATTACTAGTATTCTTCAATTGGTATCAAGAGCCATGGAGTGGTGTGTTTAGTTTTTGTGTTTGTCTTTTGATTTGTGTTCAAAACCTTTACAAAGAGCAAAATCTTGATTTAAAATTTTTTGGCTTAAAAACCTTAAAGTTGTCATTTTTCTTGTTCCTATAGGGTTAGTAACACTAGTTGTACAAGATTTTTTGCAAAAAACCAATCAAAAATGTGTCTTTTTGAGTTTTGAAAATTTGGGTTTCGTCTCAGTTACAACCGAACTAGTCTTGTCTGTTGGAACCGAACTAGAAGATCGAATGAGTTAACCGAACTAGTTAACCAAACCAGTGGAACCAAACGAGTTGGTTTTAGTTAGAACCGAACGAGTTGATCTCAGTTGGAACCGAACGAGTTTTCTACAGTTGGAACCGAACTAGTCAATTTTAGTTAGAGCCGAACTAGTCATTCCTTTGAGAACCAAACTAGTCAGTTTTTTGTTAGAACCGAACTAGTTGGAACCAAACCAGTTGGAACCGAACCAGTTGGAACCGAACCAGTTGGAACCGAACCAGTTGGAACCGAACCAGTTGGAACCGAACCAGTTGGAACCGAACCAGTTGGAACCGAACCAGTTGGAACCGAACCAGTTGGAACCGAACTAGTAACTGTCTAATTAAAACCTATCAACTCAAATTTTCTAAATTATACGGTTCTTTCTTTGACTTGTAAAATCCCGTGAAACATTAACTTGTTTTCCCGGTTTTGTCGAGAATTGTAAAATCCCGTGTAGTTTCAAGAATTATTTCAAGACTCAACAACCACACATTCAAACA
>BQNB010118615.1:0-20960 GCA_026074375.1 Tanacetum coccineum | reverse complement strand
CAGGAATATCATTCCACATCAAATTGCTTTAGAGTCCGAGTCGTGAAAACGCGATTTAGATGATCGTTCTTATAAGTCAAGCCAGACCCAAAAAGTCAACGGGTAAAATCGTCCTTCAAAATTCGAAAATTCTCGGATGTTACAAATATCGCTAATGTCACCGGTTATATCAGGTTACCACTAAGAAAACTGACAGTAATAGTCCCTGTGATTTGCGTTGGACTTTCACCGTTAGTCCCTTAACTATTTTTTTTTAAATTAATTTTTTTTATAATTTATTCATACATTATTTTTTTTACACTTATTATACTTTTTTTCCACCTATTTATACACTAATTTTTTTTACACTTATTACACTTTTTTGAGAAAAAATTTCTAAATGTTACGTTAAACTTTTTTACAACTAACACCCTAATGTGACTTAAATTTTGACTGTTAAACACTCATAACGTGGCTTATATTTTTTAAAAAGAATTTTTTTTAAACGTTGCATTAAAGTATAAATATAATAAGTTATTATACTTATACTTTAAGGCAACGTTTATACTTATTATATGTAAAAAAGTGTAATAAAAAAATGTAATAAATGTAATAAAAGTTAGTGTATGAATAAGTGGTAAAAACAAGTATAATCAGTGTAAAAATATTAATGTATGAATAATTAAAAAAAATTAAGTGAAAAAAGTCAAAAGACTAAAGGTGTCAATGCAAATCACAGGGACCATTTTTGTAACTTTTGCAAATGATAACCGGTCAAACAGGTCAAATATCAGTCAATACCCGGTCACATTACGTATATTGAATAAAATTTGAAAGTTATTTAACGATACTAACAATAAAACAAGTAGGTTACGTATTTCGTTCTTTTCTATTTTTAGAAAATTATATTGAGTATTTTTAAACTTCACCTCAAAAGTTGATTTAACAAAGATACTTGCCTAAGAGATAATTATGCTATCATACTGTTTTAACAACAAAGCTACTTTGGTTTTAAATAAATTGATTTGGTATGTAATATGTGTCAAAAATCTTCATTGGACGACTTTTAACCCGTTTATCACATGCAAAAGTACGTCAATATCAAAGGTAATTCGTATTTTTAATAACAAGACATACCCGGCTTTAAACCGAGCTTGAGAACGGTACCGGTACCACCGTCACCTTCGATAACATCAATGGCCTCGACTATTTTTCCGGTAAGATGCTTTCCGAGCTCAAGGGTCCCGTAAACTGCCCATGCTTTGCTCGCCGGTACCTTCACTTCCGTTTCTTCCGATAATGTTCCGAACATTTTTGTTGTTTGGTTAGTAAAATGCTTGTTAGAGATTGAATTTTATAAGTAAACATGCTTAGATATAATAAGAAAATATGTACATTTCGAAAGATTCCTAATTGTTTTTAGAGTTTTCTGCAAATATGCTTCCTGTGGTTTCTCTAAATTGCAGGTTTGCTCCTCAACTTTGAGAAAGTGCAGGCGGTCTTCCTGAAACCAAACCTTTGTTGCATTCAGCCTCCCTCATTAGTAACTCTGTTAAGTTTGCGTCGTTATCTCTTTGAATTCAAGGGCAATAAAGTCTTTTCAATTCTTTTCATTCATATAAGAAACTTTGATAGCATATATGCTCCCTGAGTATACCAACTATAAAACAACACACATTCACACACAAGGATCAAAATCCCTAATTTTTAGAAATACATAAACCCTAATTTATGAAAAGATGAACTGTTTTTGTGGAAATCCAACAGTTATTCGTACTTCATGGACCTACACAAATCCAGGACGGCGATTTCGTTCTTGTTCTACCAATACTTGTCCAATTTTCTCATGGGTTGATCCCCCTATGTGTGCTCATGCAATGGCTATCATCCCCGGTTTGCTAAGATCAAGAAATGCACTTCAATCATCTTTGAATGCAATGGAGTCTGGAAATCGAAGGCTGAAGATATGCTTGATTTGTAGTTGGGTGTTTTTCTTGGTTTGCTACTTGATGTAATGGCTTAACTTGTATTAGCTTATGTTTGAAATGGCTTATCTATGTATTAGGTTAACACTTGAACGTATTGACCAAATGGAATAATGTAATGGTCAATAAATTTTCTCTTGATAATGAGTTTACAAGTTTATCTTGTGCAGCAGTTTTCTCATTGATTTCACAAACATGTTTTGCAGTTTTTCTCTTAACACTTGAACATATATATAAGACTATGCAAACCTCCTCAACATAGGAATAGGCAACATAAGTCCCAGACATAACATAAACATAACATAATCTTACATTAACTAGACATAAACTTTAACCTAAGTCCAGGGATAACATAAACAGATAAAAGACATCAACAAGCCACAACATACTACATCATCAATGTTTGGAAGGCCTCTTTCTTAGCTTTTCTTCAATGGCAAGCCCAGGTTTATCTACTGAATGGCAACTCAATTATCGACTCTTGTTTGGTGAAGGCCTCGCTCTTGATTGATTGGCCTTGCTGCTAGCAATGCTGTGGCCAATTGGAATGGGGTACGTTACCTAATGGGACCGAATCCTTTTCACAGTAGTTGGAGCTATAGCAACTCCCAGTAACATCTCTTCAAATACTCCTAGAGATATCAACATAACCATACCACTTTAACCAAACTGACTACTCTTGATATATCTCCTTCCTTAAACCTCTTGGTCAATAGTTGGCAGGTACTTTCAGGCCTAGGCCAACAACTGCACCAAATGGAGGAAGATGGGGCATTGAAGAGCCTTCATTCCAGGATCACTACCAATCAATTTGAGCCTCAAGTAAGCAACTTATTGTCAATAATTTCTGCGAGATATGATAGTTAATATAAGTAAGGTTTGATTGGAAAAAAGGTGAGGCAGTTTACCATGGGTAAGGTGGTGTTTGTTTTTATAGGCGTTTTAGATAGTAGTTGGGGTAATAAATTGTGTGAATTTACTCCCTTCTACTACGCAACCACCTCAAAATAACCAAGATAGATCACTTTTTGTGGGGTAATAGAATTGGTGTCAAAATAGTTACAATTGGTCAAAAAAGTTCATTAATGGGTCGAATAGTTTCACAATGGTCGAAATAAGTTCACATGGGTCACAAAAAAGTTTCACAAATGGGTAATAAACAAGTAAAATAACACCATGTTATAGATCAGCAAAATAACACCTAGTCTTACACAAACAATCCTTGGAACTAACTGTCTTAAAACAAGAAATTAGACAAGAAGTTAACTAGTCTTGGAACTGATATTAAAAGCATGAAATTCACTTTTCAGGAGTCAGTCTACTTGCAGACTTCTTTGTTCTTTTCAGGGGGGATCCAGTAGAAGCCTGTGTAGCAGCATTACTTGTTCCACCTTTTGAAGCTTGTGAAGCTTGTGTTCCAGCAGCATTACTTGTTCCAGTAGAACCTTTTGATTTTCTTTTTGTTCCAGCAGTATTGCTTGTTCCACCTTGTGAAGCTTGTGTTCCAACTCCAGCAGCATTGCTTGTTCCACCTTGTGAAGCTAGTGGTCCAACTCCAGCAGCATTGCTTGTTTCACCTTCTGAAGGTTGTGTTCCAACTCCAGCAGCATTACTTGTTCCACCTTGTGAAGGTTGTCTTCTATCACAACTTCTTTTATTATGTCCTGCTGCATGACACAAACTACATGTAACAGTTTTACCTTGGCCCTAGTTAGTTTGTTGCCCTTCACCATCACGAAGTCTTCCTTTTATTTAACTTTACTTCTTTCTTTCCTTCTTAGTGGTCATCCCAATCTGTGGATAGGATGTTTTTGGTGGAAGCAGAGTTGTTGGACAATCAAATTTAGACCACAATTCCCTACCATTGACTGGGTTAACCTTGTGGGAATAAACAGCCTTCCATGTTGCAAGTTTGTATGAGTCATGAACCCAATCCTCAGGAATGCCTACATCATTGCCATTGTCTGCCATATCATGTATTGCAGCAATGGCATGCTTACATGGTATGCCTGATATCTCCCACTTCCTACAAGAACAAGTCCTTTGATTTAAGTTAACAACATATTGTTCTTGGAGATAACCTTTAACCTGGTATTGATCAGCACCATTCCAATCCACAATACACTCACTGGAAGCTTCCTTAATAATATCAAAAACTCTAGCAACAGCAGGAGTTAGTGGACCATCACATTTTTCAATTATCTTTTGGACAACAACAATCCTCTTCATTAGATATTCCCTCACATGTTCTAAGGCAGTAATGATAGGACTATCCCTAGCTTCTAACAACTGTCTGTTGAAGACCTCACAAATATTGTTTATTAACAGGTCACAATGAGCTCTACCTACAATTATGATTAAATGATATGTATTAGACAATATTATAAGCTAAGATATGAATATGTTTAAGATATGAATATGTTTAAAAAGTTAAGTGTTAGAAAACATACCAGAGAAGTATGCCCTGCTCCAATGTTCAGCAGGAATCTGTTTTAACCATTCATATGCTTTCTTATTGAAATCTTTCAACTCTTGCATATTCTTTTCAAACATAACAGTGGTTGTGGATGATGCACACTTCCATAGCATTTCCTTGTACTCTGAACCTTTCCAAGTTAGGTTCATGTTTTCATAAATGTGCCTAACACAGTACCTGTGCTCAGCATGTGGAAACAACTTTTCAAGTGCTGGTAATAGACCCTAAAACAAAAGTTAATTAAGTTAGTAATACTTCAAATGCATTTTAAATATCAAAATCAGTTTATTGGATAATACCTTTTGCCTGTCTGTGATGAATGTGAAATTGGAATTGCTGTATAGATCAAAATCATCACCTAGACATTTTAAGAACCAAGTCCAAGAATATTGGTTCTCTGATTCTACTATACCATATGCAACAGGGTAGATGCCATTATTAGCATCCACACCCACTGCTGTCAGCATTTGTCCTGGATACTGTCCTCTCATGAATGCACCATCCAAACCAAGCAACTCCCTACCACCTTCTCTAAATCCCTTTTTCAAAGCACCCAAGCACACATATATTCTCCTGAACAGTCTTGTTGGAGATTCAGGATCCTCTTCACCATATACATCTATTTTGACAGTAGTATCTGGGTTACATCTCTTTAGCTCCATAACATAACGTCCCTCAATAAGCATATTGTATCTTCACATCTCCTCTCAAGGAAACTGCTGCCTTAGCCTTGGCCCTAAATGCTTTGCCCCTAGAAACAGCAACATGAAACTTTTTTTGCATCTGTTCTTGAATTGCTTTAATAGGCATGTTAGGGTTCATTATGATTAGATCTGTGATGTGTTTTGAAAGGAAAGTTGAGGTACAGTATTTGATTTTTCTGGATTGCAAGGCAATGAAGCACATCCTGAGAAGTTTTTATGAACCACTACCTTTATCCTCACTTTTTGATAAATACAACAACCAAGGACAAGTAATTATGTCCTTCTTCTTCAATCCTCATTGAACTATCTTACCCATAACATCATTGTCCACATTAAGTCCTGAAACTTTAATAAGTTACCAAATTCCTGCAAGGAACCTACACATTACAAAACCACCCTTATTCTAATAGGATCATTTCTCAAGAAATGCAAGTTCCTCTACTCTCAACACATGAGTTCGTAATCCAAATCCTTACTACAAACCCTATATTTGCAAATTCTTTTCCTATATAAGAACTTAGAGATGAGTGTTTTTTTTATTAATTTTCTAAGTCCCCAACCTCCTATCATTTTCCTGGCACATCCTCTAGATCACTTTCTAGTGAAATCAAAAATTCTAAAACCTCTATATTATCTTCAGTAAGATTCACCTTAGGAGCCACATGATCATATAGCCATCATGCCGTACTTGCATCTCTACTTGAAAATTAAGTAACCCATGTTAACTTCCACTACTGAACTGACCAGTGAGATCCCTCATCTTCAAAGTCATTGTCAGACTCACTAGCACTATCAGAACCACTTTCACTTTCTTCATTCTTCTCAACAATTTCAACATACACATCCATAACCTTATGCTTTTTTTTAACAATAACCTAAGGAACCTTGCGATAGTCCACTTTCACTGGACCCAAAGGTTATAAAACTCCCGGACATACTAAAGCTTTAGTAAGTGGTAATTTTATACCAATAAAGCACTTCATCTTCCATTTCATATCCTAAACTGTTAATAACAGAATTCAAAACAACATCCGTAAATTGATCCCTATTTACATAATCAACAAAGCAAGTCTCACCTTCAATGTACTCCTTTTTTGGACCATCATTAAACTTTCCAATAGTGACACTTAATGGTAAATAAATTGGTATAGCTCTCTGTTACAAAAGAAAAGAAAACAAAAGAACAACACATTAGTAACCTGATTATCATGTCGAATAACAATGCACATAAGAACAACACGTTAAACATCAAGATCAAACAACGAATGTGATCACTCACCATAAACATCAAGATCAAATGTATTCCCTTCAGGCCTTATAAAGAAATCTTGTACAAAACAACCATAATGTATACAGGCCTTATAAAGAAAATCATGTCAGGCTTAGATGCCGACACAAAGAACCCTAGGGAGGGTTACTGAAGATAACATAGTAGTTGGGGAGTTTTGAGAATGAATAAAAAATGAAGTTTGCCTTTTTTAATAAACGGGTAAGCAAAGGGTCGGGTTAGGGTGTTGGGTATTGGGTGGGTTTATTATATAAAAAGAAATGAAATGACGAATATGCCCTTGACTTCAAAAGACACCTTAAACAGATAACCTAACTAGGTAGGTCTGAATGCAACAAAGGTTTGGTTTCAGGGAGGCCGCCTGCACTTTCTCAAAGTTGGGGAGCAAACCTGCAATTTAGGGAAACCACAGGGAGCATATTTGCAGAAAACTGAAATATTTATACATCAAAACAATAACATATGGCTTATGGCTTATGTCGCCTTACATTTAACGGCTTATCTTCAAAACTTGATAATGAAGCAATTATTGGAATAAATGCACTTGAAAACGTTTATATAACATACATGAAACAAGTACTTAAAAAATTAAATACTCCGTATTATTTTTCGGGGCTTAGCGGGTTGACTCGATAACCCGATAACAATAATTTTCTAACCCGACCCGATAACACTGTCGGGTTATCAGGTTCGGGTCAAACAACTTTATGAGATATAAAACCCAATTTAACCTGACCCAAAAAGCCGTATCTGGTCTGGGTTGGGTAAACCCGACCCTACTGACACCCCTAATAGTAATGAAAATGAATTATATTCCATTACTTCATTTATCCTATTACGTCTTTCATTCCGTTCATATTTTATTATATTTCACCCTACCATTTGTTACAAACCAAATTCTCCTCTCATATGAATGACTGTGAGGAACTTGAATGTGACCGATTGATCTCTACACTTTTAAGCGTGGACAAAAATATATTTGTGACTTTGTATACGCTTATGAATGGGAGCTTCGTTGTTTTTCTTAGAGTTTAAGTGCGACAGTTAGATTATTTCTTATATATATTTGCATTTACAAATGTGATCATCATATGAAAGTTTATAATCTGCAAAAAACTTAACAAAATGTTGCACATTTTTAGAAGCGTGTAAAGGGAATGCAACAAATGACTGCAAGTTTGTTAGTTGAGTGCTGAAAACGCTTTTAAGCTGCCCTTGGTGAAGTTAAGTTATTAGTAGCCTTATGCAATATATACAAGCTCTTATTACTTGTATCTGATCTTGAGGCTATGAAAATTCATGTCCATTTTATATGTTTATCACTTCACAGTATATTAATTAATCTATACTACTATATAAAGCATTTATAATGTGGGACCCATTAAAAACTAAAATAAGGAGTGTGCAATCTTGATCAATCATCCATTATTGGGGAATCACATCATAAAGTGACATGTGTCACATTTTGATTAAAAAATCACTTTTATTTTCAAATTGAAATATCTTTTTATCTATTTAATTTTATTTTGATCTAATTTTACCATATTTTTTAAAATTTCATGCTCTTTAATTCAACATCCATTTTGATATATTTTTATAAATTTTTTTTTAACATTTAATGGGTTAATTTTAATGTTGATTTAATATTTTTTTAACAATTTTAATCTTAATTAAATATAAACTTGATACGTTAAAACTTGTTAGTACAAAAATCGTGTGTAAGGGTGAATATGGGCTTAGATCATTTGATGGATTGGGCCGGTGAACGGGCTATGATGTAGATCTTGTACTAATCCAAGTAATGAAGAGATAATCTGCACAGATGAGTAGAAAACCGTTAGCCTTATCGGCGGAGGGCGACCCCACCGATTAAGCTCCAGCTTGAGAGTAAGTATACATTTTTGTCAGAGAAAATGTCAGAGTATGTGTGTGTATTAATTGTCACACAGAATGTACCCCTTTGGGATGTGAAATGACCCCTATTTATAGGCAAGCCTAATACTAGGGTTTCTTAGTATTTCGCTTGCGACTGTTAGTAGCCGGAGTGGGTCCCTTGTCGGGCAAATGTCCACATGTAATCGTGTCTGCGGACGCGAGTATTCTTCCGCGGTCAGTGTTTGTCCGCGGAAGTGCAACGGGTGCGGCTTTGAAGATACTCACGTGCGTCTTGAAATATCCGGAGCGTGACCCTTTTCAGGCTTAGTAGTCCGGCTATTTGTTGTATTGGGCCTGGGCCCCTATGTGTATATTATGAACCAAGCCCAGTAAGCTTGGTGTTCATACTATACGTCATCAATATACTTTCGGAGAGAGTGTTGTCTTTTTACATGCGAGAATGATGATGTAATATGGTGTTGCGGGAAAGTTACGGAGAAAACCCCAACGAACACATACATTTTGTGAAACGAAATTACTAAAACGTTAAGAAATTACGATAAAAAGATGAGTTAGTAAATTTTTTATATCCGCCGCTATGCACGGGTAACCATCTAGTTAAAATAATTGAAGATGTTAAGAATCTTTTACGTTCTTAGCATTGCGTTCCCAAATGAAATCAAGTATTAATAACGTAATTAAAGTGATACAGATGCATCTGTAAATGACTTGATGTAGGTTTGTTTTCTTTAATAAGTGCAACAGTGATGTAACATCTACATCGAAGTCAAATCTCAAAAAAGGATTGTCAGAGCTTCCATCTGATATAAATGGGTCCAATATACTTTCGAGACTTGTATCAATGATATACTTTGAGAATGCCCAGAAAGTGTTCACTGCTTGGCGTAGAGCTCCAAGGATCCTGCTATGTGGAGGGTCATCCATATGAATGAATTGGTTTGTGTAAACCATGTTTTTTTAATGAATGAGTATAATGAGTAAATACAATGTATATATAGTATTACACATTGGTCTATTCATCGAGCACAAAGATTACAAATACAAGTAGCTGGCCTTTGGGCCATATAAACACGTCTGCTAACATCCCCCCGCAGTTTGAGCGGGAGAGTGAAACGAACACTCAAGCTGTAGCGAAACTCAACAATAAAGCCAGTATGTAAGCCTTTGATGAAGACATCTGCATTCTATAACGAGAAGGTACATGAAGTACTCGGATATGACAAACGGCAACCAAGTCACGAACAAAATGAATATCAATCTCAATAGCTTCGTGCTTAATGTTGCACAGGATTAGAAGAGAAATAAACACACTTGACATTGTCACAATAAGCAAGTGTAGCTTAGACACTTTTGTATGAAAGCACTCGGAAAAAGATTACGTAACCAACAGTTTTCCAGGCAACAGCAATTAGCAACACCCTGATACTCATCTTTCGCACTAGAGCGAGATAGGGTAACGTGCCACTTTGAAGACCACGAAAAGTTAGATTGATGCCAAAGAAAAACACAATACCGAAGGTAGACGACCTACGTGTAGTTGGGCACCAGCCAAATCTGCATCAGATAAGCAACCAAGTAATAGAAGAATGTGGTGGACGAAAATATGTTGTAATCCATCATGGCATAGTACCACGAAAAATACCGCAAAACCGTTTGAGAGCAGAGAAATGAGGCTCTCGAGGATCATGCATGTAGAGACAAACCTGCTACACAGCATAAGATATATCAGGCCGAGTGAAAGTCAAACACTAAAGGTCCCCCTCCCGCCAGCGAAAACATTAATTTATCAACACAAGTGATCACCATCAGGCGAGAAAGCTTATAAACCGAGACAACCAGGAGACCCTAACGACAATGAAACACTTGAGCATGCCAAGTACCTCAATAGCTTTGAAGCATAGATTGTTGAGAGAGAAACATCCCCAAGATATTTGCGAGTCACCGAAAATCCCAAAAAATAATATCAGCGGACCCCAATCAGTCATAGAGAACTCGGCATGTAAAGTGGCAATAAATACTCTACGAATAAATCCAAAGAAAAGCTGTAGAAGAAGCAGTCAATATAATGTCATCAACATACAAAAGCAAACTAATCCACATGGAGTTATTTTTTCAAATGTCATTGTAACAACTTCGGTGTCCTAGAAGCACATCGTAGTACTGTCACTCGAGGCCTCGACTGATGACAACCTAACCAACAGGACTGAATGGATCACGGCTGATTTCATCGTCAAATCTTGGATCTTTCTCACCCTCTCTTCGACCCTTCGAAAGAGGTTGATTAAAGCAAATCTTAAAACTTTATGGGTAGGGGGTGGAGATGGGTGTTCGCTGTTTGTCATTATGGTTTGATAATCGACTGTTAAATTGATTGTGATAAGGTTTAAAGGCGACAGTTAAGTCCGATGTGGAGTGATTGAGGGTTTGTTTTTATTTTAGGGTTTAGATCAGTCTTGGATAATGGCCTGATAACCATGTAAATCATGTTTATTGAATGAGTATAATAAGTACAATACAATGTATATATATAATACGCATTGGGCCTAATCATGGATGCACAAATAACAATACAAGTCAGGCCTTTGGGCCATACAAACACGTCTGCTAACAGTTTGATCTAAATGAATCAGATGAATATTATTACGTTGAAGATGACGATGAAGATGAAGAGGAAGAGGAAGATGAAGAGGAAGAGAAAGTGGACTCAAAAAGAGAGATCTCAAGGGAAAAGGTGTGTAAGCATCTTGTGGATAGAAGCCAAGGTTATGTGGTTGATCTTACCTTTGTCTCTACAAACAACGCTGAGATTCTTTTACATGTTGCTGAAAGGTATGGAAGCTAATGCTTATATCTGTATGTGCGCGTGGTTATAATAATAGCAAACTATGCACCACTTATATTTATACTTTAGTTCTTTATCCATCATATGTTGTTTTAAACAGATTTTTGTGCAAGTTATAAAGCATGAATTAATCTAACAAACAGATGTTAACTTGGTTCTTTTGTGGTAGCATGTTTCTAAATTTACAATATAAAACATTTGATGTAATTTTAGCAAACCTTTGATTAATTACCAGGAAAATTAAAAAATGGCGAAATGTAAGGAAAGCCTGTTAGGCGTGTAATAACTAGGGTATCTCATCGTTGTTTTGTTCTCCATAATATCTTTCGATTCTTATGGGGTGATGTTAACAATTATACTTATTACTTACTAATTCATACAAATTGATGTATTAAAAAAAAGAGAATATCACCTGATGTAGACTAATAACGCGATAACACAAATTGAATATGTTGATTCCAATGAATACCAGAAACAATCTTCCAACTATCATTGATTCAAACGAATACCGATAATCAAGAGAATCTTAGCAAAATCGCCAAGAATAGATTGATTAAAGCAAAGCTTTATTATCAATATCAAAATATAAAACCATATCCTACACCAAATCCTTGCACCTCCTTTTATAGGAGAAGGAGTGCTTACATGTTTGCCTTCTAGGGCGATGTGGGATATAAGACAAATATAAACGTAAACTACGAAACATGACATATAAGATAAATATAAACGTAAATTATGAAACTACTATTAACGAAACACCAGTTACCAGAGAGCCTTTTCTTCACATGGTCTCGTGCCTCTAGAAACAAAAGGGCCCGTTCTTCAACACTTGGGCCTGCATCATTCCCCTCTGGGTAGACAAAATTCGCCCTCGAATTCATAACAAGATCATCATCAGATGAATCATCGTGATAAGGCAACAAGTGTTTCACATTAAAGACATCAGAACATCGAATATGGCTTGGTAAACTTCAAACGGTAAGGCATGAGTTAATTTCTTGACAATCTTCCAGTCGGGCCCAATCTTCTTAACTCATAATTTATTATATTCACCAACTGAGAAACGGTCTTTAGTTAAAACAGCCCACACAAAGTCACCCACTTCAAAATCCACCTGTCACCGCTTTTGTATGCCATCTTGCTTTACTGGATTTGGGCCTCTGAACCAAGTTGTCACGAATAGCTTTATGAACTTCGTGTAACCCTTCAACAAAATCCTGCACTTTCTTGGGAACAGAACCAGAAACAGGAAGAGACATTAAATCAAGAGGTCCACGTAGTTGCGCAGAATAAACCACCTGAAATGGACTAAACCCAATGCTTCGATTGACAGCATGATTATGAGCAAACTCCGCTTGACACAACTTCTGATCCCATGCCTTCACATGATCACCCACCAAACACCTTAACAAATTTTCGAGTGATCGGTTAAAAACCTCAGTTTGCCCATCAGTTTGAGGATGATAAGCACTACTAAAATTAAGTTGAGTATTCACCTAACGAGTCATGATTCATAGCCACATGCTCATACCCGACCGACAAATATAAAGACACCATGAAAGCTCAAGTACATGTTTCAAGACTTCTGCTACTCTGATACCCGATGTGTTGTTATGTGGTGTATATTTTATTGATTCAAGTTTTAAATTTATATTTTGTCGACTAAACCAAAATCAACACTTTAACAGGTAGTGTACCCGATCGGTAGTAGTTTCGTGGTAAGTAGGGTGTCAAACACTTGAAGCGAGGTTAAATCTATCAATTTAATTAATATCTTGGTTATCTTTTCTATGTTAATTCTATTCTATTCTAAACCTATGTCTGTCTAAATCCTAATTCTAACGGGAAAAGGGGGGGTTTTAGCCTGAGAGACTGGCACGGTTTGGTTGGTGACTATAATCAATTCAAGGCACTGTTACCCACGCAAGCTAATTAACAAAAGATAAAAGAGCGGTCGAACCTTATATAAGAAAACTATATTAACCATTATTAATCCGATTAGAAAGTTGGTTTGTTTATTAAGTGCAATGATTTCTTCTCTCGAGGTGGCATATCATTCTTAAGACTTAGGCGTTACATCATCCTAAGACCTAGACACATTAATTCTATCATAATTAAAGCATCCGCATAAAGCATCCTTATTTGCTGATTATAATCTATATTAGGGATTAAAGGAATTGTGATCTTGTTAAACCCTAGCTCATAGAGACTTTACCCACTTACCGCTTAATGGCAATTTATACACTAGTAGTCCACTTGTCCAACTATCTAATGGAATCAGAACGTTACTTGTTGAATTATCTAGGTCACCTGCTAGTCAACACGATCAATAAACCATTTGCAAATATCTAATTAACTAGTTAAGCCCGAAGCGTATCCTAGACACAGACTTAGAAGGACAATATTTGTGTAACTATAATGTTAGATGATTGTATACAATCACTATATGGGGGAGCTATCCCTGGGACTTTTAGATACTGGTCACGCTTTACTAGATCAGTTGAATGATTAGGTTCGCATACAAAGCGCTGTAAACAGTATAAATTGATAAATAAATCAAGCATAACACGATAAAGTTAAGAATAGAGCGAACAACAATTACCAAACATTCAGTTTTCATAATAATGGCTAGTACCGTAGGTAGTAGCCTTTAAACGTCATAATAATACTAAGAGCAGTTATTTAAACAAAGGGTAAACTTACCGGAGTTAACGAAATATACAAAAAAACTAAACGATTACTAAAGTATATGGAATTACAAGTTGTCTCCTATAGATTGATAACATGCTCGACATATTCTGCTTCTTTTCTCCTCTGAAATCGACTTTTATGGTAGTATCGAGAAGAATATGATTTAACAACCTATGATGCTCAAACATCATTTTGAAGTTTTTATTTATCATACGGTCTGGAAGTCGGGTGTTACGGGGTAATCCAATGTTGGGAAAAATACGGGTATTGGATTTTTAAGTAGGGACCAACGCTTGAGATCTACCAGAATATTTAAATAACATTATTTCTTGAAATTTGCGTATTGAGGTCTCTCTGTGATACGGCATATGATCTTTATCCTTTTGTGTGGTCTTTGGTTGAGTGTAGGCACGGGAAGTTACGCCCGTATTTCTTTGACTGGTTAAGGCGTATGGTCTTCAGGTAGTAATCTTACAAAATATTCTTCATTTACACTCCAGAGAATGCACGACTTTTGCTAACTTTTACAATTACTCAATAATTACTGTAATTCTCAATATAAACGATTGTAACAATTCTTTCTGCAATAACTATACAAAATGACGTAAATAACTGGGGTTTTTTTAAATGATAACTTAAAATAGAGTTGTTTGATGTTTAATACCGTACTGTCTCTGTGTAAATGTGCCGAATTGTAAAGTTAAAAACTTCAAAAGAAAGATGCATATTAAAGCTTTTCATAGTTGATCATCAAGTAGGTTATATGAAGCATGTCGGTCCAAAAGTCACAAGTTTACAAGATGGCAAAGTTTATGAGAAGGCGAAAAGAGATTATGCTTGGTTGATGATCTCAAGATGCTCAAGATCACATATTCACATTCAAGTCAAGCTAAAGGAACAAGCTCAAGCCTAAAGTCAATGATAACTACATTAATTCACAAGTTAATGATTGAAGTTAAAGAATTTGTAGTCAAGGATAAAGTTAAAAGCTAGTATTGCAAGATTTAAGTCTTTGTAGATTGGAGTGAACCTCCCTTTGGGGAGATTGTTAGATACACGTAAGTATCGAACACTTTCTAATAATTGTTAGTCAAAGACCGTAGTTATCCATGTATTGATAGTAAGCAAATTAAGGTACAAAAGGTCATGGGCAAGCTACAAGCTAACCATTGGACAAACCCCCCCCGTGCAAAAGGTTGTATAAATACCCTCTCCATGCTTTGGAGAGGGTGATGGTTGTTCATTTATTTCACATACTTAATGCATTTTCTTTCTATGTTTACTTTCTCTCTAAAGTGTTCATCCAACCACTCTCTCTCTAAAACCACCTCTCTTTCCCTAACCTTGTATGTTATTGGATATCATTAAAAAATTCATAACTCAAACACTATCATATGCCTAATGCTTTAATAAAGTCATACAACTACATATATACATATTTCACACAAGTTTATAAAAATATATGGAATGTCCTTTATGTTGAAGTAACACAATATGACATAGTCATATTGTTCGTTGAAATGTTGCCAGAGGTCAAGTTACGTTTATTAGTGGCCTTCTCCACCGACAAACTTTTCAAACTCATCATCAACCTTCTTTTCTTCAACTGTTTGTCAAACTCGGCCTTGATCATGTATTAGCTCTTTTCTTCTCCAATAGTACTTGTCTTCTCTTTGCAGGTACTCTCATTCGGATATTCTTTGTTATGTCATCCAGCGAAGTTCAAATCCCAGTTAATGTCCTATCACTGAACTTGTAAAGTTCATTTGATCGCATTAACCTATTTCTCCCATTGTTGTTGACATAAATGAATCCTTAAGGGTCTTGATATGGAGTGTATAGGTCCCTTTTCCTGATGCCGGATTTGGTAGTTTATGGCTTGGCGACGTTGATCTTCTTCTGGTAACTTTCAACTCCAATTTGAAGATCTTTTACTTGCTTCTGAATAACCAAGCTTTTGGTGAACATTCTTAATGCTAATGCGAAGTCAGAAACGTCATCGCCTGAGAGATTTGTAAGCCGATTATGAACAACAAGGAACAACATGTCCTCAATGTCATTGATACAAAGACATAGAAAGTCGCCTTCTTTGAATCTGTAAAAGTCGTTATCGGCTCTTCTTACCACAATCTCTTGCATATTCCCATACCCATGTTTCCTCATTACCTCGACCTGATTTACTGCCAGAATACATTTCGTAGAATATACATCATGTCTTGATTGCAGGCCTCGTGTATATGCATAGAAGGTCTTACGTTGTTCTCTCCAATAAGAAATACCCCATAGTGCATGCTTATCATAGGCAATTTTAACAAGAACCCATATGTTTGGAACCATGTCTTTGATGCCTGGAAGATCATATTGACTAGCCTTTGTCTTTGTAATAGAAGTCATGTAGGTCATTGTCAAAACTCCCCCTTGCAGATACTTGAGATCATTATTAAAGAAGTAGTCAACTGGTACTTTTTGGCGATTTCTACTCATAACTAAAGGTAGGGGTTTGGTAAGATCAAATGGATAGTCACTGCCTTCTGGATTTTCCCAATCAAGTTTTTTTGAAAGAGCCTTGTAACATTCTTCAAAATCATATTCCAACTTAGCATAATTGGAACGTATGCCTTTAAGAAGTCTAAACGCTGGTCCTAACAGTGTTTCTTGAGTAAGATTGTTGATTGTTAGGCCGTTCATGATGAATGCAGAGAAGTCTATCAGAGTGCTCATTAATTCATCAAAGGTCTTTGATGGTTTTTCAGCAGAAGATGCAAGAGTCATTAACCAGCTTTGATTTTGTCCTTGTTGTGGAGTCTTGCCAACATTCTAATCAGGATCAATAGGTTCTTGAGGTTGTGTAGGTTTGGTGAACCAGACACGTTTAGATGCAACCTTTTCCTGGGGTTTTCATCATCATTACCCAGGTTCTCCTCTTGATCTTGTGGAATATCCGAATCTGCAACCTCAAACTCTGGTTCATCTAACCGAACAGACTTTCTAGAAGATTTTGATTGAGACTTGTCGCCTTTAGATGAGCCAGATTGTGATTCATTAGCTTTAAGACCTTTTGTCGGTTCTGCATCCTTGCTAGTCTTCCTCTTCTTCAACCCTCGGTCTGATCCAGTGGAAGGGTCTTCATCTTTATCTTTGTCTTTTTGGCTTCTCTTCAACGAATACACTTTACCATAAGTAGAGATGATAGTCTTGTCGAGATCATAAGATTTTTTCAATCCTTCATAGCATTCTCTATGTTCAAAAGCTGCCAGATATGATTCACTTTTATCCATTTTGTCGATCAGAATCTTCTTCAACTCAAATTCTCTAAGCATTGCAGCAGCCTCATATGAAGATTATGGTTGAGAAGACTCCTTGGCTAGAACAACATGTTCAAGTGACTCAGTAACCATGCTTTGGATCACTGGAGGAGCAAAGTTAGATACTTACTTTGGCAGAATCTAAGGAGTTGTATCTTGACTTTCTCTATGACCTTTGCAATGATAGATGAAGAAAGGAGGTTTATGAATTCATCTTTTATTAGTAATCTTTGTTTCATCTTCATCATTAGAATCGTTGGACTGTGTTTTAACAAGTCTGAGCCTGATTCATTCTCATCAGTTTTATGCTCAGAATTCGACTCATTATCATTGTTTGATTGGGTTTTGTAATTATCACTGTCATTCTCTTGATAACTGTCTTCATCACTTGAGTCTTGTTCATTTTTGCTATCATCTTCATCATTTCCCCAAGATTCAGCTTCACTTTCAGATGATTCTTCTTCAGTAACATCAGGAACCCCTGGTTTAACACCGGTTCCTTCACTTGTAACCGAAGGTATGATCTTTACAGCACCAGAACCACTTGGATGAGTCTTATGGAAGTCTCTCATACTCTTCCTTCGTACTTCTTCAAATTGAGCATCTTCATTTAAAGCCACTTGAGAGAGTAACTAAATTCCTTTACCTTAAGTAACATCTACCTTTTCCTTCTTCTTAGAAAATGGTATCTTAGGAGTTTCTCTAATAACAACACCTCTTGCTGGAGCCTTAGTAGACTTCTTTGCAGGTCTCTTTACTCTCTTTGATTTTCCTGTAGGTTCTTTATTTGAAACTGGGACAATAGTGAGTTTAGGAGAAACTGGCTTCTTGAACTTTCGCGCTTTCTTAGGAGGTGTAGCTCCTGTAGCAAAACCAAAGTAAGTCTTATAAGCTTTGGTCTCCTTCATCTCAGGACTTGTCAAAGATTCAGGAAGTATAGCACTAAAGATTTGAGTTTCTTCTTTTGCAGAGACAAATCTTAAAGTGTTAATCAAATAGTCATCCCTGGAGGTGTGCATCCCGATCTTGTTTCTCCAGGAGAGTGTCTTGTCTTGAGTAAGGAAGTAGTGAATGATAACTTTGGTGAATCGAGGGTAGTACATCTTCTCTTGCTTTTTGTAGGCTTTGTTGTCAATCTGGTAAATAAAGTCTTCCCAAAGTAGTTCAACATAGTCTACATTCTTCTGATGGTACATACCCCAAAGGATTTATGCTCTGGAGAGACGAAGTTTGTCAAGACTAGATGTCTTTCCAGATAAGCTTCTGTTAATGAGAGCAGCAAATGTTATCCATGGTTAATGCATCTGATCAACAACAACATCACTGAGTGAATGAATTTCCCCAGTGTGACTAAGATCTCTTAAGAAAGACACAATTTCTTCATCAATAGGAAGTGCATCAAAGTCTTGTCCTTGTACTTTAGGGCAGATCTTAAAGATATCTCTGAAGATTTCCAGAGTGAGTTTGAATCTCTTCCTTTTTTCCATTTCGAATCTGTAGAAAGTGTCATGCTTGTAAACTGAATCCCAGAATTGATGCATATAAACTTCTGGAACATCTGCAGTGATGAGAAATGCAGAGTAGCATGGAGTCAGAGCAAGAGCATCCAGAACGACTTGAAATATGGGTTCTCTTTGTATCTTTCCAGGATTGAGTCTTCCGTTAAATTTCCCAATCTCTAGTCTTTTCTCCTTAGGAACAAGTTCAAGATCAAGTTTTGCTTGTTGAGCAGTGATGGAAGACATGATTCTGTTAAGATTTATCACATACAGTTCATATACAAGCAAATATATATATCACTGATAGACAATGCAAGACAGAGTTACATAAGGAATACCGTACACAAATACTTAGCAAACTATTAACACACATGAAACTAGGAGAAACACATAATCCAACATCACACTAACTATAGACAATCTATAGAAATCAAGGTAAATACTAAAGATTTCTAAGGATAAACTCGACCTAAATTAATCACTAAGTGATAAGTAAGGTTTAATTATACTTAGATTAGGTTATGATATTAGATTACCAAGATTATGAGATTAATTCATCTAGAAAAAAATCATGTATAGTTCGCCTATAGAATGTGTATAATTTGCTTGTATTAAACCCAGTGTATAGTTCGGGAGTGAATGCATGTATAATTCGCCTGTGTTATCATTAGTGTATAATTCGCCTACGTTAACATGTATAGTTCGCATGTGTAACACATACTGTATAGTTCACCTATGTATTTAGGTATAGTTCACCTGTGTTAACAACCAGTGTATAGTTCGCCTGTGTTAAGATTTGTGTATAGTTCGCTTATGTAGGGATGTATAATTCGCCTAAGTAAAACTTACACCAACATTTTACACCTTTTTCAAGCACCACTATCCAACATATCATGACCACATAGCATCTAGGAAACATATTACACATTTAACTCATGAATTAACCACCCAAAATCTTGACTTAAGACTTGTTCGACCCATAATAACACGAAAACCCAAGATAATCAAAATATAACATACAAGCATGTTTAATAACACTCAAATGCATACAAACAATCGTTATATCAATTCTAAACCCAAAACCCATGAACTTTTACAAGTCATTGCCCATTTTACATGAGTTCGACATCAAGAATTAGCCAAAAACGTATGAATACGTTTACCCTATTAAAAACTATTATCGGTACAACTTCTAGACCCCTATAGGACTAAAACCCCTCAATCAATTTAACATTTCATCCAATTTTTTAAGCTGACAAAAGTTAGGTCGAATTTAGTTTTTTTTGAGCAAAATTCCAAGGTTTGGTTTGATATATGGATATTTTAACATTAACACAAGTGTACCTTAAGATTAAAACGAAGATAGAACGATTTCTTAAAGTCTTGAAAATCAACAATGGAGGTTTAAGGTTTATGTTTAAATCTTTTTAGGTTTTGGCATAAATGCCCCCTGAGGTTTACTAGATCTTCCATTATCCTAATAAACTTTACTTAAGGTTTACTTAAAGTTGTTCCCACTTCTTAATCGGCAAATACTAGTCCCTAAAGTTTAGTTCTCATGGCTCTCGGGTCTTTACATTTTGCAATTAATACCCGAAAGAATTAAACACATTAACCAATAATGCTTATTTAGTTAAAATTAATTAACCCCCCTTTAATTGTTCACCCTTTATTGTTTAAAGTCTTTTTCTGATTATCACATGATTAATTCTGAAGAACATATTTGACATTTTCTTCCCCTTAAACAATGACCCTTTTTTATTTAAAGAGATGTAGTCGTTGTTTGAGTGGTCAAATGTCTTTGAAAAAGATTTTTCTAATGAATTCCTAAAGATGATTATATTATTTTTGAAAATCAACACCCAATAAATAAGATTTCTCTTATTTTGACACATAAGCGCACTGACACGTACACTTATGGAATATAGGAACGGGTTGTGATGCAAAGTAATCACAAGCCTTTGTATGATAAAGCAAAAATTTTCCCATGGAAATGATCCTTATATATATCATAGTGGAAATTACATTGATGAAAATTGCGGGTTGTTATAACCGTGTTGCTATCGGAAATAATAGCAAGCCATTTTTGGCATGTTTTAAAAGCTTTTGAACTTCTGCTCGAACTTCATTTACAGCCCCGTATCATTATTAAATGATATTTCTAAGGCCGTAAATGTTATTGATTCTCAGAAGACATGCCATAGATACATATTTTTATTTTTGATTTTTTAATTTTTTAATTTTCTTTTTGAAAAATTTATATAAAAGAAAAATATTTTTAAGTTTTTATGTTTT